>CAUYLG010073711.1:0-79275 GCA_963573385.1 Cacajao melanocephalus | reverse complement strand
TTTTTAGCATGAAGGGCTGCTGAATTTTGTTGAAGGCCTTCTCTGCATCTATTGAAATAATCATGTGGTTTTTGTGTTTGGTTCTGTTAATGTGATGGATTATGTTTATAGACTTGCATATGTTGAACCAGCCTTGCATATCTGGGATGAAGCCTACTTGACCATGATGGATAAGCTTTTTGATGTGCTGTTGCAATCAGTTTGCTAGTATTTTATTGAAGATTTTTGCATCTATGTTCATCATGAATATTGGCCTGAAGTTTTCTTTTTTTTGTTGAGTCTCTGCCAGGTTTTGGTATCAGGATGATATTAGTCTCATAAAATGATTTGGGAAGGATTCCCTCTTTTTGGATTGTTTGGAATAGTTTCAGAAGGAGTGGTACCAGCTCCTCTTTGTATGTCTGGTAGAATTCAGCTGTGAACCCGTCTGGACCTGGACTTTTTTTGGTTGGTAGGCTATTAATTGCTGCCTCAACTTCAGGCCTTGTTATTGGTCTGTTCAAAGTTTCAACTTCTTCCTGGTTTAGGCTTGGGAGGGTGCAAGTGTCGAGGAATTTATTCATTTCTTCCAGGTTTACTGGTTTATGTGCATAGAGTTGTTTGTAGTAGTCTCTGATTGTAATTTGTATTTCTGTGGAGTCAGTGGTGATATCCCCTTTATCGTTTTTTATTGCATCTATTTGATTCTTCTCCCTTTTCTTTTTTATTAATCTGGCTAGTGGTCTGTCTATTTTGTTGATTTTTTTAAAAAACCAGCTCCTGGATTTATTGATTTTTTTTGAAGGTTTTTTTGTGTCTCTGTCTCCTTCAGTTCTGCTCTGATCTTAGTTATTTCTTGTCTTCTTCTAGCTTTTGAGTTTTTTTGATCTTGCTCCTCTGGCTCTTTCAATTTTGACAATAGGGTGTCAATTTTAGATCTTTCCTCGCTTCTCTGGTGGGCATTTATTGCTATAAATTTCCCTTTAGACACTGCTTTAAATGTGTCCCAGAGATTCTGGTACGTTGTATCTTCATTCTTGTTGGTTTCGAAGAACATCTTTATTTCTGCCTTCATTTCATTGTTTATCCAGTTGACATTCAGGAGCCAGTTGTTCAGTTTCCATGAAGTTGTGTGGTTCTGAGGTAGTTTTTAAATTCTGAGTTCTAATTTGATTGCAGTGTGGTCTGAGAGACTGTTATGATTTCCATTCTTTTGCATTTGCTGAGGAGTGGTTTACTTCCAATTATGTGGTCAATTTTAGAGTAGGTGCCATGTGGTGCTGAGAAGACTGTATATTCTGTGGATTTGGGGTGGAGAGTTCTGTAGATGTCTATTAGGTCCGCTTGGTCCACATCTGGGTTCAAGTCCTGGATATCCTTGTTAATTTTCTGTTTTGTTGATCTGTTTAATATTGACAGTGGAGTGTTAAAGTCTCCCACTATTATTGTGTGGGAGTCTAAGTCTCTTTATAGGTCATTAAGAACTTGCTTTATGAACCTGGGTCCTCCTGTATTAGGTGCATATATATTTAGGATCATTAGCTCTTCTTGATACATTGATCCTTTTACCATTATGTAATGCCCTTCTTTGTCTCTTTTGATCTTTGTTGGTTTAAAGTTCATTTTATCAGAGACTAGGATTGCAACTCCTGCTTTTTTTTGCTCTCCATTTGCTTGATAAATCTTTCTCCATCCCTTTATTTTGAGCCTATTTGTGTCCTTGCACGTGAGATGGGTTTCTTGAATACAGCACACTGATGGGTTTTGACTTTTTTTCCAATTTGCCAGTCTGTGTCTTTTGATTGGGGCATTTAGTCCATTTACATTTAAGGTTAATATTGTTATGTGTGAATTTGATCCAGCCATTTTGATGCTAGCTGTTTGTTTTGCCCGTTAGTTGACACATTTTCTTCACTGTGTTGATGGTCTTTACCATTTGATATGTTTTTGGAGTGGCTGGTACTGGTTGTTCCTTTCATTGTTCAGTGCTTCTTTCAGGAGCTCTTGTAAGGCAGGCCCGGTGGTGACGAAATCTCTCAGCAATTGCTTGTCCATAAAGGATTTTCTTTCTCCTTCACTTATGAAGCTTAGTTTGGCTGGATATGAAATTCTAGGTTGAAAGTTCTTTTCTTTAAGGATGTTGAATATTTGCCCCCGTTCTCTTCTGGCTTGTAGAGTTTCTGCCGAGAGATCCGCTGTGAGTCTGATGGGTTTCCCTTTGTGGGTAACCCGACCTTTCTCTCTTACTGCCCTTAGCATTTTTTCCTTCATTTCAACCCTGGTGAATCTGACAATTATGTGCCTTGGGGTTGCTCTTCTTGAGGAATATCTTTGTGGTATTATCTGTATTTCCTGGACTTGAGTGTTGGCCTGTCTTGCTAGGTTGGGGAGATGATATCCTGAAGAGTGTTTTCCAGCTTGGATTAATTCTTTCTGTCACATTCAGATACACTTATCAAATGTAGATTAGGTCTTTTCACATAATCCCATATTTCTTAGAGGCTTTGTTCATTTCTTTTCACTCTCTTTTCTTTCATCTTGCCTTCTCATTTTATTTCATTGAGTTGATCTTCAATCTCTGATATCCTTTCTTCTGCTTGGTCGATTCGGCTATTGAAACTTGCGTATGCTTCTCGAAGTTCTCATGCTGTGTTTTTCAGCTCTATCAGTCATTTATATTCTTCTCTAAGCTGTTTATCCTAGTTAGCATCTCATCTAACCTTTTTTCTAAGGTCTTAGTTTCTTTGCATTGGGTTAGAACATGTTCTTTTAGCTCTGAGAAGTTTGTTATTACCCACCTTCTGAAGCCTGTTTCTGTCAGTTCATCCGATTCATTCTCCATCCATCTTTGATCCCTAGCTGGTGAGGAGTTGTGATCCCTTGGAGGAGGAGAGGCATTCTGATTTTTGGTATTTTCCTCCTTTTTGCACTGGTTTCGTCCCATGTTAATGGTTTTATCTACCTGTGGTCTTTGTAGTTGGTGACTTTCCGATGGGGTCTCTGAGTGGATGTCCTTTTTGTTGATGTTGAAGCTATTTCTTTTGGCTTCTTAGTTTTCCTTCTGACAGTCAGGCTCCTCTGCTGCAGGACCACTGGAGGTCCACCCCAGACCCTGTTTGCCTGCGGATTGCCCATGGGGGTGCAGAACAGCAAGGGTTGTCCAAGGTTTCTTCCTCTGCTATCCTCATCCCAGAAGGTTTCCCACCAGGTATCAGCCTGAGCTCCCCTTTATGAGGTGTCTCTGGGTATAACAGGGTTCGAGGAGCTGCTTGAGGAGACAATCTGTCCCCTATAGGAGCTCAAGTGCTGTGCTGGGAGCTCCGCTGTTCCGTGCAGAGCTGCTGGGCAGGTACCTTTAAGTCTGCTGCAGCTGAACTCATAACCGCCTCTTTTCCCAGATGCTCTGTCCTGGGAAGGTCGGCTTTATTTATAAGTCCTTGTTGTGCTCCTGCCTTTTTTTATAGATGCCCTGCCCCGCACGGAGTAGTCTAGTCACAGTCTGCCAGCACAGGCATTACTGAGCTGCTGCAGGCTCTGCCCTGTTGCTTTGTGAACTGCCTAGGTAGTGGGGGACACCCTTCCTCCCACTGAGCTGGATGGTCCTGGGTCCAGCTGTGCCTGCTGTGAAACTCTGGGTGCTCCAACACAGCACCGGCTGAAACTGCCATGCTAGTGGTGCTTTTCGGCCTGGGAATCTCCTGGTCTGCGGGCAGTGAAAACTTGTTTGGAAATGCGGTGAGCACTCACCCTCTGTGCTGCTGTCACTGGAAACTGCACTCCAGAGCTGTTCATATTTGGCCATCTTAGATCCCCCGCACAATATATTATTATTATCGACTGTAGTTACCCTGCTGTACAGTAGATCTCAAAACTTATTCCTCCTGTCTAACTGCAACTTTTACCTTTTGACCAGTAACTCCCCATTTCCTCCCCGACAACTCCCAGTCTCTGGTAACCATCATCTACTCTTCTATGAGTTCATTGTTTTTAGATTCCATGTGTAAATGAGATCATGCTGTATTTGGCTTTCTGTGCTGGCTTATTTCACTTAACATAATGTCTTCTAGGTTCATCCACATTGTCACAAATGACAGAATTTTCTTATTTTTTAAGGCTGAATAGTATTCCATTGTGTGTATATACCATATTTTCTTTATTCATTCACTGATGAATATTTAAGTCATTTCCATATCTTGGCTATTGTGTATAGTGATGCAGTGAACATAGGAGTGCTATTATTTGTTTGACATACTAATTTTAGTTCCTTAGGATATGTACCAAGAAGTAGAATTGCTATGGTAGTTATATTTTTAGTTTTTTTGAGGAAGTTCCATACAATTTTCCATAACAGCTGTACCATTTATATTCCCATCAACAATGTACAAGGGTTCCCTTTTCTCTGCATCCTCACCAACACTTATCTTTCATCTTTTTGTTAACAGCCATTCTAACAGATGTGAGGAGGTACTGTTTTTTAATGCATGCGGTATACCACATACTTTTTTTTTGTTGTTTGTTTGTTGAGATGGAGTCTCGCCCTGTCACCCAGGCTGGAGTGCAATGGTGTGATCTCGGCTCATTGCACCCTCCACTTCCCAGGTTCCAGTGATTCGCCTGCCTCAGCCTCCCATGTAGCTGGGATTACAGATGCACACTATCACGCCTGGCTAATTTTTGTATTTTTATAGAGACAGAGTTTCACCATGTTGGCCAGGCTGGTCTCTAACTCCTGACCTCATGATCCACCTGCCTCAGCCTCCCAAAGTGCTGAGATTACAGATGTGAGCCATCATGCCTGGCCACCACATATTTGAATCTTTATCCCCTACAAGATAGGTGCAATCTTCAGTTTACAGATGAAGAAACTGAAAATCAGAGGTTGTGCCTTGCCCAACTTCCCGCAGCTACTGATAATGATGGGTTTTGACCCTAAGTCTGTCTGACTCCAGAAGTTTGTGTAAGGAGACAATGAGAAATAAGGCTATAATCCAGAATGTGGGACATTCTATAGGACAAATGACCTAGTTTCTCTAACAAATAAAGAAAGAAAAAAGAAGGAAGGCTTTTATAGAATACAGGAAAGAGACTTAAGAGTAGTGATGAGCTGGTAAATGTTTAAAAACTGATTCTTTGAAAAAAGAAAGGATGCTGACTTCTAGTATTTGCTGATTTTTGTGGTATAAATATTCCCACCGTGGCTGATTTCAAGTTACCAGTGTGACCTCACTGAATGAAGAGTTGAGAAGAGGTGCACTGTTGCACTCATTGTATGGTTATTTCTACTATGCAGACAGAGTAGCTGTAAACAACCTCAAACACATAAATAATACTCAACTGTAGTAAAATAGTTAGGGAGTGATGTTTTCAGTGTTTATTACCTTGGCTTTGTTTTGTTTTGTTTTGAGACAGTCTCTGTCACCCAGGCTGGTGTGCAGTTGTAGGTGCAACCTCTGCCTTCCAGGTTCAAGCGAGTCTGGTGCTTCAGCTTCCCAAGTAGCTGAGATTACAGGCGTGTGCCTCCATACCTGGCTAGTTTTTGTATTTTTTTTAAATAAAGATGTGGTTAATCTGGTCTCGAACTCCTGACCTCAGGTGATCTGCCTGCCTCGGCCTCCCAAAGTACTGGGATTACAGGTGTAGGCCACTGCGCCCAGCCTACTTTGGCTTTTAATGTAATTTATTTAATTTTAAACTTTTATAATTTAGTTTTTAAAAAATGACCATGTTTAACAATTGGCTTGCAGAATTTCCGAAAATGTAATATTATTTGTGAGCTGGTATGAGCCAGCTCATGCACACCTTACCCTATGGACCTTGTTTTGAATCCTGATTTGAACAAACCAACTGTAAAAAGACTTCATTTAGACAATTTTGAAAATTTGAGTATGGATTGGGTTTCAGATGATATTTGATATTAAGGAATTGATGAGTATTTTGGGGGAGATGATTACATGATTTTTTTTTTTTTTTTGGAGACAGAGTTTACTGTGTCACCCACGCTTGAGTGCAGTGGCACGATCTTGGCTCATTATAGCCTTGACTTCCTGGGCTCAGGCAATTCTCTCACCTCGGTCTCCCTGGTAGCTGGGACCACAGGTGCTTACCACAACACCTGGCTATATTTTTTTTTGTACTTTTGTGTAGAGATGGGATTTCACCATGTTGCCCAGACTGGTCTGGAACTGCTGGGCTCAAGCAATCTCTCCGCCTTGGCCTCCCAAAGTACTGGGATTATAGGCATGAGCCACCATGCCTGAGCTACACGATTTTTTAAAAAACGTTCTTATTTGCTAGAGATGTAAACTGCAGAATTTATGGGTGAAATGACATGATGCCTGAGATTTGCTTTAAAGTATTCCAGGATACAATATATGTGGGGGTAAATAACTGAAACAAGGTTGACAAAATGTTGATTGTTGTTGAAACTGGTGATGGTTACACAGGACTTTATTACGCTATTCTACTTTCAAGTATGTTTGAAAATTTCTGTAAGAGCTCAGAAAAAGAGGTAAGGTTAGAATGTGTTTTTAGTTTTGGCCCATATTTTGGAGGGCCATAAATAGAAAAGAATTTTGCATTAAATTTTGTAAGTTACAGCTCCTGAACTGTTTTTACTTAGGAGCAGAGAAAGGCAGTAATTTGCCCAGGGCTGAGAAATAAGTAATCAGTGGGAATGTCAGAGAGGCCTTTTTCTACAGATGGAATAACAGGTCAATTTTTTTAATTTTTAAAATTAATTAATTAATTAATTAATTTTGAGACAGAGTCTCACTGTTGTTGCCCAGGCTGGAGGGCAATGGCGCAATCTCAGCTCATTGCAACCTCTGCCTCCCAGGTTCAAGTGATTCTCCTGCCTTAGCCTCCCGAGTAGCTGGGATTGCAGGCATGTGCCACCACGCCCAGCTAATTTTGTATTTTTTTTTTACTAGAGATGGAGTTTCTCCACATTGGTCAGGCTGGTCTCGAACTCCCGACTCAGGCAATCTACCCGCCTCAGCCTCCCAAAGTGCTGGGATTACAGGTGTGAGCCACTGTGCCTGGCCTAAAATTTATTTTTATTTTTGTTTTTTTACAGTACTTTGAGTTGCTGTTTTAATAGGTCCATTTTTTGAATAATGACTTTATTATTTTACATTAAAGTCATTAAAAATGCTGTATCACAATTCAGATTTCCATCTCTCTTAAGCTTCTACATTTTAGGGACTAAATTAACGCCTAATTTCATCAGATTTATCTAGTACGTAATACTGGGCTTTCTGATTCTGTGTCCTTTGAGGTATCATGACAGGCCTGGAAGTAGATGTTAGATTGCCTCATTCATAACAATTATTCTTTCCATTGTACCTTTCTGCTTCCAGCTTAATTTGGAATTTTCTATTAAATGACTATGATTTTACTTGGGTTATTTTTTAAATCTAAAATGCTTAAATAAAAGATGACAGAATATAGTATCACATGACACTGGTTAGAATATTTAAAAAAAAAGATAACAGAATATAAAATAAGAAGCAGATTCAGGCAGCCAACAGTTATTATAGAAACATTTTGAATTATCTGGACTTTATTTATTTGTTATTGAATTCCTAGAACCTGATGATTAGCTTGAGGTATGTACTCTCAATATTTTATTATTGCTCAAGGGTAAAAATAATACAGATTTCTTAAATATATAAGTACGTATATATGTTCATATGTATACATATATACACACATTTACACATATGTATCTACTGATTGCTCATTGCTTCTAGCCATTCTAGAAGACTGAAATATATTGAATTGGGCTGAGTGTGATGGCTCATGCCTGTTAGCACTTTGGGAAGCTGAGGCAGAAGGATCATATGAGCCCTGGAGTTCACGACCAGACTGGGCAACATAGCAAGACCTTGTCTCTACAAAAAGAAAAAAAAATTAGCTGAGTTTGGCAGCACGTGCCTGTAGTCCCAGCTACTCTGGAGGGTGAGGTGGAAAGATTACTTGAGCCTGGAAGATCGAGGCTGCAGTGAGCTGTGATCATGCCACTGCACTTTAGCCTGGGTGACAGAGTGAGACCCTATCTTAAGGAAAAAAAATATATATGTATATATATATATATAGAGAGAAAATTGGAATGTTTGAAATAGAGCCTTTATTTTGAATTTTCAAAAGGTTTTAAAAATAGCATTAATTATTTTCTTATTTCAAAAAATATTTATATTTTGTTAATTAGGATTATACTGTATGTACTGTGTGTACATTTTGGGATCCTATTTTTCCCTACTTAATATACATTATGAGAATTCCCTATGTCATTAATTATTCTGAGAACAATTTTAGTTTCTGTATATTCTCCTATATACCTGCAGGTCTAGATTTGAAAAACATACTATATATATATAACTTAATATGTGTAACTTACCTCTGTTGTCAGAGGTTTAGATTATTTACGGTTTTTTACTGTTATTTGTAGACAACAACCTTCTCAAAAAGTTATTAAACTTATGCTCTCTCTCTATGTATATACATATATTTACACATATTTCATTTAAAACTTGAGTATGGTTTAGTGATAAAAATAATGTTTAATAAATGTCATGTTGACTTGGGCTTTCAACTACATCATTTGTTACTAGAAACCATTTTTTTCTCCTAGGGCATAAAACCAGCCAGCTTCAATAAAGTCACTGATCCTGAAGTGAAAGAAATCATTGAAGGATGTATTCGTCAAAACAAATCTGAAAGGTGGGTGCAATTGTAGCAAAATGACATAAGTGAGAGATGCATTTTTCTCTTATCTTGCATTCGGTCATTTTCTGATCTTTCAGTCATGCTGAGTTTGACTTTTGAGTAGAAGCCAAATCATACTGTTTAGATTGAAGTGTATCAGTGCATGTTGTTTGCCATTTTAGGCTTGAATATCATGTGCTGAATTTTTCTTGAACTGACGTTTGGGTTGTGTTTGTGTGTGTGTGTGCATTTTGACAAGTTTCCTCACCTTCACCCATCAGCTTAATGGTCAGTAGGCCCTCACAGGTTAATTTGCTTCTAATGGTTGAGAGTGGACAGATTTTTAAAAATCTGATTATATATCCTCATGTCACTATAATGATAAAGCTAATATGGATAGAAGAAGTATGTATTCAAGAAATCATATTCCACATTTATTTATCTCACAATTTGTGTTTGCCTTATGGACAACTCCCATTACTCTTAGCTTTGCCTCCCTTTAGGTTTTATTATTTATTTTTAAATTTTTTTTTTTTTTGAGACAGAGTCTCGCTCTGTTACTCAGGCTAAAGTGCAGTGGTGCAATCTCAGCCCACTGCCACCTCTGCCTCCCAAGTTCCAGTGATTGTCCTGCCTCGGCCTCTCGAGTAGCTGGGATTGCAGGCACATGCCATCACACCTGGCTAATTTTTATATTTTAATAGAGATGGGGTTTCACCATGTTGGCCAGGCTGGTCTCCAGTTTGTGGCTTCAAGTGACCCGCCTGCCTCAGCCTCCCAAAGTGCTGGCATTACAGGCGTGAGCCACAATGCCTGGCCTGCCTCCCTTTAGTTTCAGCTTTAGACAGTTGCTGACTTTAAATTAGTGGGTTCGTCTTTTGATTTTTGCTTCCTTATTGATAATTATTAGTAAAGGTGATACATCCTTTGTAGAAATTTTCATGGGCTTATTGGCCATTTGTATATCTTTGCAGAAATATCTATTCAACTCTTTTGCCCATTTTTAATTGGCTTGTTTGTTTTTTTTTGTTGTTGAGATAGGAATTTAGGCATGCTTTTAAAAATGAGTCTAAAAATACTATGTAGAAGTAGCTCTTTTAGTTCAGATTCTGATTGTTGTTTGTACAGCCTTTAAATATGTTCTGTTACCAAAGAACATTGGAATACTGAAAAGGATTCATAGCGTATTAATATATTGGAAAAAGCACAGGCTTCAACATCAGACAAAGTCAAATCTGGACTCACACTTAGCCCGTGTGATCTTGAGCAAGTTAGTTGCATAAAACAGGTATTATTTTAACGACTGAAAGGATAATAGGCTGAGCGTGGTGGCTTACACCTGTAATCCTAGCACTTTGGGAGGCCAAGGCAGGAGGATCACTTGAGGCCAGGAGTTCAAGAGCAGCCTGGGAAGCAAAGTGAGACACTTGTCTCTACAAAAGATTAAAAACAAAAAAATTAGCCAGGTGTAGTGCAACATACCTGTAGTCCCAGCCCCTACGGAGGCTGAAGTGGGAGGATTGCTTGGGCCCAGGAGTTGGAGGCTACAGTGAGCTGTGATCATGTCACTGTACTTTAGCCTGAACGACAGAGTGAGACACTGTCTTAAAAACAAACTGGCTGGACACAGTGGCTCTTGCCTATAATCCCAGCACTTTAGGAGGCTGAGGCAGTTGGATCACTTGAGGTCAGGAGTTTGATACCAGCCTGGCCAACATGATGAAACCCCATCTCTGTAAGAAATACAAAAAATAGCTGGGCGTGGTAGTGGGTACCTGCAATCCCAGCTAATCGGGGGGCTGAGGCAGGAAAATTGCTTGAACCTGGGAGGTGGAGGTTGCAGTGAGCTGAGATCGTGCCACTGCACTCCAGCCTGGGCAACAGAGTGAGGCTCCATCTCAAAACAAGCAAGCAGACAAGCAAACAAATAAACTAAAATAATTTTACTGTAAATAATAAAAATTTTATAGTAAAAATTTACTATAAATAATATAGTAAAAATTTTTATTGGGAAGCAGAGGGCTTTATTTGGCTGTGCCTCCTTCAACACATCTTGCTTTAGTCTTAAAAGTAATTCATTTGAGCAAGCTTTTTCTTTTTTTTTAAATCAACTTTGTATGGAATGATGGCTTGTTCTATTTATGACACTGTCTTAGTTAAGTATTTGTCATGTGGTCACTAAAAATGTAGGGGGTTGAAAATCCTCAACTTAGAAAATACCATGCTGTCTGTATACTTTTTCTGTTTAAGTAGTATAGGAAGATGTCTCTGTAGACTTTACGCAGTATGTCAGTTTCAGTTCTCCCTGGCTTGTAATACAGAGAGTTTAAATATTATGTATCTGTTTTAAAAGTTACTGAAATAAATTAACTTACCCAGCTTGTAAACAAATCTTTTGAAGCTATGTCCTTTATTTCTCTTCAGAGATTGTTAATCCCTAATATTAGGCTAGGGTTGTATCCATTATATGTATACTCTGGCCTAAAACCAGAGTTAAATACAAAAACCACTGGACTTTCTTGAACCACATTAGCTTCACCCATGGCATTCTGTAAAGAGTAAAGTGCACTGACTAGATTATTGTTAATGGAACCAGTGACTTCTATTTATAACATTTGTAAAAAGAGTTTGAATTTTTAATTTACTTTAGAGTTTATAAATCTGTAAGAGTTTTTGGTTCCCTTTGCTAAGAATCTACTGTTTGAGTCTGAGTAACTTAAGCCAGTGGCTTAGGGAAATTTGCCTAACACGTACTAAACTACTTCTCCAATTCTCATTAGTCATAATTTTATGTATGTTAAACTTTGTTATTTAGATGTATTACTGGTAATAATTCATTTTTAATTGAAGTCACTCCATATGCATGTTAGTTGGGATTTCTTTGCATCCCTGATAATAAGTTGGATATAAGATTTGTTGTTTTGCTTCCACAGGATCTGTTAAAAGAAAGAGATTTGGTTTTTTTTTTTTTTTAATTTTTAATTTTTGCTATCTGTCTATTGACAAGCTGTGGGTACCTAGGAGAAGAAAGAGACGTTACTTTTCACTTTCAGATAGGACAGAGACACAAAAGTAGTTTATATGTGTAGCTTCAGTCAAATAGTAGTTCACTATGGTTTTTGAAACTGAAATCTATGTAATTTTCTCTGAATCTAAGTTATCTATTATATAATTACCTACAAAGCAATTAAATAATTATCAAGAAAACAATGGCGAATTAGATATGATCTTAAGGGCATGACTTGCTTTTTGTGTGATATGTTAAAACAACTGAATTTCCTTTAGGTTCTCTTTTATCGTGGATAAGACTTCTGGTAAGTTCCCCATACTCCTGTGGTGAGCATCTGTGCTAGGTGAGCATCTGTGGCTCAGCTTCAGGTTTGATTGCAGCTCTTGGAGGCCTGGGTATCACTGCATCTCTGTGCCACAGAAGTAGGTTTCTGAGTAACTGAACTGGGTGGCTATAATGTACAGGGAGCTTTGCTGCTTTTTTTCATTAAATGTGGCAGCTATTTTGTCCTGAGTCTTCAGTTGTTCACCTTTCAGTAACATCATCAGGAAGATAGGCGCTTCGCCATGCTTCTGCCTGTACCAGTGTATAGGATATAAAGCCTTTGAGGAATTGCAGTTGATGATAGCATCTTTCCCTTCTTGGAGGATCATGGCTTGAGGACTCTGCACTGGTTGTTGGCTTCTCACCTGTGATCAGAAAGACAACCAAAGGACATAGGAAATCCTCATGAGACACTCAGTCTTGTAAAAGGAAGGGTGATTTTCTTCCTTCCCTCCTTATTTAAAACATTAAGCATCATCACATAATTACAGTACATTTTCCATGCTTCTTAAGTCTAGTTCTTAAAAGGGGCCCTTCCCAAGAGAGAAAGCTATTGTCATTAAGGTGCTGTCATATCACAACCTCTTCCAGACTGAATCGTGTACTCACAGGTGAACTGCTGCAACAAGGTGCCTGAAAGCACTTTCAGGAGAGTCTCCATCCTTGGCCTCCCAGAATATCCAGTGTGTCAGTCAGCCTCTGAATGGGCTTCCTTAGCAGGAGTTGCTTTGAACTCAGAATGAGGCCTATTGCAATTGTTTCTAGGATATTGCAACTTTGGGGGCAACCAATCAGAGATACATCACAACAATTTAACTGCACAGAACTAAACAGCTCTCCCCTGTGGCCAGACTGAGGAATGTTGATTAAAATGTGGATTGTGGCTTTTCTTGAGTATGTTTTCATCCAAGATATGTTTTTTCTTGCTATAAGAAGGGCCTATCAATATACTGTGTTACAGAAAGAATTGCTCCAGAATTAAGAGAAAAAAGAAGTATCAAGGGAAAATTTATTATATATGTATACACACACACACACACACACACACACACATACCCCACCACACATATATATAAGTATATGAACTCAGAGTACTCTTTCAAATGATGACGTTTCATTATGCTATTTACTTGTGGAGGTTTCTTTTAGGGTTTATCATTGTCTTCAAGATAATGTAATGTACAAACATCTTATAATGGCTTTTAATTATTTTCACAAAGTGGTTTCTGCTTATTGCTTTAGTTTTATATTTACTGATAGACATTTTGAGTTGTATGCTCTGACAATTCTGAAGTAGTTTAATGTTATTCTCTTAAACTAAATATTGACTTCGTGTCTCGTACATTCTATTTATCTTTTTCTGTAATACCCTTTCTCGGACTCGTTTTTTCGCTGTTTTACAGATCTTAACTTAGATACTACCTCCCGTAGGTGGCTTTCCCTTACATTCAAGTTTCCAAGTTAAATGCCGCTGTTAGGTGTTCATATTCTACTCTTTTCCTATGATAGCTTTTATTATACTATATTGTGATACACTGTGCAATATTACATGCTCCCTGAAGGCGGAAACAATGCCTTATTCTTCCCACTTGCATCTATTCTTTTCAAGTCCAAGACACATATTCGGTATCAAATGAATAACCTTATGCAGTGAAATCTCAAGTAAATAGAACACATATTTGGTAACCTCACAAATATTATGGCTACTCATTTATAAAACTGAGAATTAAGACACAACTACTTTGCAGTGGTGGTTTGAACATTTTATGACGTATATAATTTGAATCATAGCATAATTCTGGCTTTTAGTACTCGGATTCACTGTGTTCTCTGTCACCTTTTACGTGCTGTTTCTAGCTTTAAGATCACTTTCACCACCTTCTCTGTCTTTCAACTTGATTGACTTCTACTAAATCTTTAGGTCTCAGCATAGGCAAGACATATTCCAGGCTGTCTCTGACTTACCACCAAGGCTAAGATGGGGGTGAGGCTTTCCATATGCTTTCATACCACCCTTTGCTTTCCCAGGGTTGGCCCCATTTCACTTTACTCTGTCTGATTAGCTGCCTACGTAACTAACTAGACTAGAAATTTAGTAAAAGAAGATACTATGTATTTTTCCATAGCTCTTTATTCCCAGCATGTAACATTTATGCAAAACTCATCAGGCACCCAATGAACAATTGCTAATTGATAAAATGAATAAAACTTGAGACCTATGTTAGCTGGAAATCATTATCCTTGCATTACAGATGCATGTCCTGATATAAAATATTAACAAGGTGATCCACTTGCTCAAGAAGCCATAACACACTTATGGCTAGAACAATGCTAGAAAGTAGCTTTTTCCAATGCTGTTTCCCAAATATACTAGATAAGAAAATAATATAAATGAATAATTGTGGGAATGAATGAAATGTGAAAGTTGAAGCAGCAGGAAGAGCTTGAACAAAAATGCAGGGATGAGATTGAACGTAGTATTCCCTTTTCTGGTATGACTCTATGTTGCCTTTGAAGGTTAAGACAGCATCAACATATTCCCTCCCAATTATGCAAGACATGAAATGGAGTAAACGTAACAGGAGTTAGAGTGAAAAATGTCCATTGTAACAGAACTTTATAATAATTTATAGATCATGTTAAATATACCTGAAAATAAAAAAAGCTGATTTATTGTCTTAGGGTATTTGAAATAGTTTTGTTAAGAGTAGAGATATAGCATAACTGAACTGATTATTCATCTGAATTTCATATTTTTTGAAATTGAAATGAAATGATTCATCAAAGCTGCATTTCTCTACACCCTGCTAGAAGACAGCAACAACTGTCATGTGCCTGCACTTTTGCTGGGATCTGTGGCTACAGCTTTGAATTTGAGAACAGGCTCTGGATGCCTGTGAGCAATGAGTATCCACAGCAGACTATTCACTCAGAGTAGCTGAGACTCTAGAGTGAGAGCCTGAGATGTGCATGAAACACCCTAAGTATGAAGAGTGATGCTTAATATTCCTTCCTGCTTGTCATTCTCAGCTACATGCATTATGAAAAGGATCTTGGAGTTTTTCCTGCCTAAACGAATGTAAGCCATAAAAAGAGTGGAAAAAATACTGCGTGTGATATTGGTGCTCCCAGATATGGACGGATAATAAATCTAATTCACATTGAATTAGCTTTACATCCATATTCAGAAATAAGAATTAAATATGAGAGAATTGATCAACCTATAGACTTTACCTTACAGTTACACCAACCCCATGAGGACCTCTAGATGAACCAAGCTAAGCCAACCTAAATATCACCTCTATTCTGATCAGAAATGTCTTCAGCATTCCTGAAATCACTTCCTGAAG
This sequence comes from Cacajao melanocephalus, assembly GCA_963573385.1. NCBI lineage: Eukaryota > Metazoa > Chordata > Mammalia > Primates > Pitheciidae > Cacajao > Cacajao melanocephalus. The sequence continues at coordinate 63,906 of CAUYLG010073711.1, read as the reverse complement.
TCACTGTTCAGATAAAGCCATAAGTAAGGAGATTTATGGAGGCTTCTGCATGCTTCTTGGGAAGTATCCTGAATGTCTGTATCTTCTCACTGTAAAGATCTCAGCTTCAGAAAATCAGTCTATGAGGAACAAGTTCTAATCATCATTTATCTACAAATATGATATACATATGAAAACATAATTTCATTTTTTCATTCTCTGCAAGTGATAATCGCGCTCTTCTCTAGGTCAATGATGAAGAAATATATGCTAAGAATTTTAAAAATTGCTGTATTTTCAAAAGCATGACTCTTGTTAATAGCTTCTGTAGGAAGGGCCTATCATTGGTGGTTTGGGGAGTAGGTGACCATGAACTCTATTTTCTCACAAAGTAAATGATACCGAGCAAATCCCTGAACTCCCATAGCCTGTTTTCCCTACTAAAATATGGATTATTCTAATAGTTGTCTTAAATAATTATTAGGAGGATTAATGTAATACATGTAAAACAGGTGGAATAATAGAAGTTCAACATAATCTAGACATGATTACCATTATACAGCAGTGTACTCTAAGTGATAAAATTGTTTCTCATGGAGGTACAAGGTAGCAATTCTGATACCACTATGCATGTTTAATGGAATTAGACTATGATGTACCTGAATAGTGGGTAGTGATGAATAATGGGTAGTGGGTAGTGATGTACATGAATAGTGGGTAGCAAAAATTCTTTACTTGACCAAACTTTAGTCAGGCTTTTGAAGTTTCTCCTTAGCTCATCTATGCACTTTCTTGTAAAATCTAGTTTTAACAAGAATCCTTCCAAGTCAGTTTAGAAAGAACCACACTCTCCCCTGCTGCCCCTGCCATCCTCCGCTTGATATCTGATTACCCTCCATAACTAACTGGGTTCCTCATCCTCTGCCAACCCCCACGTGATTGAGGTCTGATCACCGTGACCTGTCTTCAGCAAGGATCCTGCTTGGTCGGTCTAGCTAGAATATCCCTTGCTTCTAATGTTTCTTCTTAGTAATTTCTCATCCACTGACCCCCAACCTGCCCCTTGGCTAGAAATTTCCACTTGCCTCTGCTGTATTTGGAGTTGAATCCAATTCTTTTCCTTCACTGCAAAATCTTGTTGCAGTGGCCTCTATACCTATCATGATGGTCCTAAATAAATTCTGCCTCACCATGTTTTAACAAGTATTACTGAATAGCTGTTTTTTAACAATGAGAGCCAGGCTGCACGCCCCTGTGGTGGGAATTTGTGGATAAGCAAGAGTGGGAGAAGCCTAGTGTGATCTGCATGGTAATGATTTAGCATTGGAGACATTGCTAAGAACTAATGTTTAACTTAAAATAGATACATATGGTTATGCTACATACAGAAATATTTCTAGATATGCAGATATACACAGGTTAGTATTCACACATGAAATTCTTTGCTCAGAAATGCCTGTAAGCTGAGAAAGCCTAAAGAAATGACATCTCAGGAAACGTTATTCACTAGAAGAACCTGCAGCAGGATCTTAGTTTTCCCATTCCAAACACACATTCTTGCCCCCTAGGATACAAGGGAGACAGGGCACCCTCATTCCAGAAGCTAGCAGAAACAAAGCATCACCAGAGATTTATCTTTATCTGAATCAGCAACCTCTTTCTTAAAGCAGAAAAAGAGAGTGGTAGCCGGACGCGGTGGATCACGGCTGTAATTCTAGCACTTTGGGAGGCCGAGGCGGGCGGATTGCCTGAGCTCAGGAGTTTGCTACCATCTTGACCAACATGGTGAAATCCCGTCTTTACTAAAATACAAAAAAAAATAGCCGGGCGTGGCGGCATGCACCTCTTGTTCCAGCTACTTGAGGCTGAGGAAAGAGAATTGCTTGAACCCGCGAGGCAGAGGTTGCAGTGAGTGGAGATCGTGCCACTGCACTCCAGCCTGGGTGACAGAGCGAGACGCTATATCAAAACAAACAAACAAACAAAAAATGGAGAGTGGTTAGACTCTTAGACACTCTAAAACTCAGGTAACTTTCTTAACTTGTCTGTAAGGCTTGTCATGTATCAGTCTTTCTTTAAGCTCAACTTGCCTCACCTACTTCAAAGCATGATCTCTCATACTGCCATGTGTAAATGAAGGCAAGTCTGTGTGCCTCCCAGTTTAAGACCCCAAAGCAGGTTTGAGTACAGGCTGCAGGTGCCTGGAGAGCACTGTGTGCTTGCTGCACAGAAGTACACTGCAGAGTCTCCAGGCTGGGAGGCCGCAATGTGCAGAGTTAGGTGCTTGGCACTTTTGTTTAAGAAGGCTGTGAATCTTCCATCTTCATTTTTATTCGTAACTGAGCTTACAGATATCAGGATTGCAGGACCTTCAGCAGGATATTTTTTGTACCATAGGAAATAATCAAACATGTTGCTAGTATAGTCACAATTCAGAATAGAAAGTCCTCCTTCCTGGACACTCAGGAATGGTGTATTTTGCTTAACTTGCTGGTCATCATTCTTCTGTTGACTATTTACCCCTGTTTGGAAAGATAGTAACAGATTTTCAGTTTTATTCTTAATGTCCCCACAGGAAACCATCATGATTCAGAAAACAAACTTCTCCAATTATCTCCCAGCCTTCTAGTGTTCCTTGTAGCTTTTCCTACTATATTCAAACCTCCCATGCACAACTCACAGTCTGGCTGAAGCCACAGAATCAGCAATGATGCCCCTAGGAGCATGCCCATCCCTCTGTGGAAGATGCAGATTGTTTTGTCTCCTGCCCAGAAAGCTGCAAATCTGACTTCAACCTTCCGTGCTTTATTCATGTCCTTTCTCAGAACCTTCATTTCAGATATGAACAACCCTGTTTGTAACTAGAGTTATTTATCATTATGAAAGGAAGCACTGCCCCCTTTCGTTCAAATGTAGAAAGTTTCTGTAAATGTGTTTTTGTATTTCCCAAAGATGATTTTATAATGCCTTCTCTGTAAAAAGTTAAAAAATAAGACATGGAAAGAGAAGAAAAAGTTTTCCAAGAACACAAACACACACACACACACACACACACACACACACACACACACACACAGAGCAATAGTAGAAAATGATACCTGGAAATTAGAGAATTACATAAGGTCAAATGATTGGCACCTTGTCAACTGGCATACTAAAGCAGACATCTCTTTTAAAAACATTAATAAGGATTGAAACTTATTGGGGACACACATGGGTATGATATTTTATTTAATACAATGATTATTAATTTAGAACACAGAGAAGTTTTGTAGCTTAGTCTTTAGTGTAATGTAATTCTAATATGGTCTTCAAATGTGTCCATATTTTCTAAATAAATAGCACAAAATAATTAAATTTAAATTCTGGGTACCTCTCTTTAAAACACAAATCAGCACAACAAAATTTATCTTCTGTATTAGATCACCTTCAGAACTGAAATTATGTCTTTTGGAACTTGAATGAGATCATTTAGTGTGTTCTGTATTTTAAAATGAGGAAAACAGTGACTTAATCCTGTAAAGTCAATAGATAGTATAAATATTCATGAAAGTTACTTGAAGATGCCAAAAAGGCAACATAGCTGCTTACCTTTACTCTTGGTCCACAGGTAGTGTATTTTTCTATGGTTTACTATGATGGAGGAAGGAGGAAGAATCAATTGTACTTTTAATACTGAATTAGTAGGGTAACTAGGGATTTCAGCTAAGATTAAATTCCAAAATATTTTTTGAAATTATTTTTAGCAAAGACAAATAACATAATAATGTTTGATGCATATTTTAATATGGTAATAAACATTTTGAATTTTCACTTGAAGAATAATGAAATGAATATTCAGAAAAATTAAAATGCCTCTATTAAAAGTATATTAGATCCATTAATATATTAAGTCTGGCTGGGCACCATGACTCACGCCTATTATCCCAGCACTTTGAGGTGCCAAAGGGGATGGATCACCTGAGGTCAGGAGTTCAAGACCAGCCTGGCCAACATGGCAAAACCCCGTCTCTACTAAAAATACGAAATTAGCCAGGCATGCTGGTGCCTGCCTGCAGTTCCAGCTGCTTGGGAGGCTGAGGCAGGAGAATCACTTGAACCTGGGAGGCGGAGGTTGCAGTAAGCTGAGATCGTGCCATTGCACTCCAGCTTGGGCAACAAGAGTGAAACTCCATACAAACACACACACACACACACACACACACACATATATACACACACACACATATATATATATACACACATATGTATTCTATTAGTATATATATTCTGTTTCTATATATATTCTATTTATACATATGTGTGTGTGTGTGTGTGTGTGTATATATATATTCTATTAAAAGTAATTGTCTGATTCAGGAGAAGCTGATAAATTGTCCATGTTGCATATTATATACTTTAAACCTGTATGATTTGTACTTTCTAGTGAAGAAATTTTTACTGATTTATTTATGTATTTATATATCAATCAACATTAATTTAGTTTTTATGCAATACCTGGCACTGTGCTTGTCTTAGAATCTCAAATATGGTTATGGAACAATCTTCATTCATAAATACATGATAGTTTGAAGAGAAAGACAAATGTGTAACACATACTTATGACATAGCATGAGACATGAGGGGTTTTATGAGGAAAACAGTGGTGATCCATTTGTTCTGCTGAGAAGGTTAGCAGTGTGAAGTCGGGGAAGACCTCACAAAGGTTGTGCTTTTCACTGGGGCCTTAAGAGATAAAGGAAGATTGACGAGTTGGCTGCGTAGGAAAAGGGCTTTCCAGACAAAGGTATCTGCAATTTTAAAGGCACACAAATTATAGCCAGGAGAGCTCAGCAAATGCACTCAGTTCATTAGAGCTGGATTTCAGTATCTATGTGTAGGAAATTTATGACTTGATATTAGGAAGGGTGGTCACATGCAAAACATGAGAATCCATGCATGAATCATGTAGAAGGCTGATTTTCCAGGTCCATGGGGCCTAGGGGACTGTAGTACTCTCTGTTTTGCTGTCTCTCATACACACACACACACACACACACACACACACACACACCTTTTAGGCAACAAAAGTACAAAATACACAATGCACAGATGTACCACAAGCCCCATGTTGAATCACTGGACATGAGTGACTCTTTGTCTTGCTACAGAAAACTGTTTTATTTGGGAGTGCTGTTGGTGCAAGTTTTTTCAGCAAGCTTTGAGGCTGACTGTGGCTTATTGGTGTCTCACAATTTTATATTTGTGGCGAATTCATTTTGTCACCTGTATGTGTGTGTGTGTGTGTGTGTGTGTGTGTGTGTGTGTGACAGAGAGAGAGAGAGAGACAGAGAGAGAATGAGGGAGAGAGAGAGAGAGTATTACAGTTCACTAGGCCCTCTGCACCTGAGGTGATTCTGCTCCTCCTGGGATATCTATGCTGGAACCAGGAGAGGTTCTCACACTGAAGACTGTGTCATTAAAGTGATTCTAAATCATATCATAGAACAATTAGAATAAAGTAGAACTTTTTTCTACTGAGAGTGGTGAACATTTCAAGAACTGATGATGGGTCAGCCACACAAGAGCAGGAGGTTGCATTCTGAAGGTGGAAAAAGATTCCAAGTATTTTGAGCTTATGGGAGAGCAGAAGATAAGCCTATCAATTTACTAAATACTCAGTGCTCCATCAGACACTTTCCACATTAATGCAAAGAGTGGCTGTCATTGCTCAAAGCACATTATAAAAGCCACGTTGACACTTCTGTTCCCAGGAAAGTAACCACTCTAAAGAGCCTGAACCTTGGCCTTATTCCGTTTTTTATGACAAGCCCCTTGCAGAATCTGATTCTGCAAGGGGCTTGTCATAAAAATGGCACCAGGGTGACACAGCTGTCTCTGCACAGGAAATTAGTTGGGGGAGGGGGTGGAGATACTTGTCATAGCATATCCACATTCACATTTGGATAGACTGAACTGAGTCACCAGATGTGTTTAGAGAAGTCTGTCTTCCCTAACAAAGACTACTCAGTTATACTACCAGGTATTTCTGAAACATGGGAGTGGTGTTATTCCTTTGATATCTTTACTATAGCAACCCAGAATTAGATTGACCTATGTTAAATTATTCATAAAGTTATAAGTAATTTCTTCCTCATGATAATTTTTTTAATTAAAAATAATTCCTACATCTTCACATAGTGATAAATGTGATTCTTTATACCCAGTGTTTCGTGGAAATGCAGGAGACCATGGATTGCATCCCATTTTCCCTTTCTTCTTTCCCTTGCAATTCACATTGCTACATGCGTTCTTTTAAGGTCTACTCTTTTTCTTGTAAGACTAGACTTCTGGTTGTTCTTTCTCCCAATAGATATCTGGATACAAAGTTTTTAAAGACAGAAAAACTTTCCATTGTATTAACTGATATTTGCCTAGTGCATCAATCAGGGTACAGCCAAGTGCAGGAAAGTAACCATGAGTTGTATGGGATAAGGGCTTAATTATAGGAATTTGGCTTTACATGATTATGAAAGGAGACAGAGAAGCGAAGGTCTACGGGCTGTGGGAAGGCCAGAGAAGGAAAGCCTAACCAGTCAATCTGAGAAACCAAGCATTTGCAGCTGCTGAAGTGTGATTTGAAGGGAAAATTCAAGGAGAAGTCTAAGGAAGCTTTTGCCTTTATGTGGTTACCATCTCCATTCATCTGTTGCCAGGCATCTGAAGGTGACTGGCCAACAGGAAGGCATGCTAGACATGGATTGTAGCAGAGTGAGGACAAGCTGGAACTGCTGCGCATTTCCGTGTCTGTCACTTATGACAAATGACTACTTCAGAGAGCATGGCTACTGTTTCACTTTTGCCTTCCATGTCTCACACACATTTCTCTTTGGCCAATTTTATCCTGCTACCATATAAAGAAGGAAACTCTGGGAAACTTGGTTCTCTGTTTAATCCAGTACAAACCACCATTGTGTACCTCCTTATAAACTTTCCATTATGTCATACCTCATTTGATCATATTTAACTTCCGTATAAGACAATAGCAAAATAATTATTCTACCTAATATGATGCAATTATCTTCCATACAATTGAAAGCATGCTAACCTTTTCCCCAAAAGAAAATGCAAGGACCCTTGTGTCACTTTATACATCTTTAAATAAAAGTTTATTCTTTTTCTAGTTGAATCATACTTCTCCATTGAAAACCTGTAAATAAAAAAGTACTATTGTGGAGAGTAGAATAATAAAAGAAATAAAAAGAATGGGTTATAATCCCCCTCCCCAACACACACACAGATATCAAAGTAAGGAAGATGTACGCATAAGTACTTCAGCTCTTGTTTCTGTCACTGGTCATGAGCTTGTAGCTGGGATGCACAATTTCATTCTTCTGCTATCATTCATTATTGTTTTTTGCCCTCAGCAAGCATGTTCCCTTGTCTGGTGGGATGAAGACCTCAAGATCTCTGTCGTTAGCAGTCCTGTCTATATTGAGTTGCTGTAGTTTTCCATAAAATTTTATCATCATTCATGGTGGGATTAAGAGTTTCCACAGACATAGTCTTCTTTACCCTACTGTATTGTAGCAAACCATTTCTCCATAAAAGGCAGCTTCAGTCATCTCAGCCAGTAGAATAACCCACTTCTTTGCTTGTGGCTGACTGGAATAAGGAGTCCATGCCATTCTCTTGCACATACTATAATGTCAAGTTAGTTTTGCCCAGCACAGCTGCTCAGGTATCTACCTACGTGGATCAAGTGCACAGTGATCTTCAGTCCTCCATAGGCTGGCCGCAAATTTGCAACTGGGCCACATACATTTCCTGGCTCTTGAAGAGGGCTGGAGCATTTACTAGGCTCTCTCCTCCATGATTTCAGAAAAAGTTGAGGGAAATGCAATTGACTCTTTGAAAAACAAAAGCAAAGCTGATTTTAAGGGTTTTTTCTTTTTCCTTGACTTTCAGCAGTTTTACTCTGAGGTGTAGAAGAATGCTTTTATCTTGTTCTCTCTGTGTGTTTTATATTTACCCTGTTTGGAATTTGCAGAGTTCCTTGAATCGGTGGAGACTTATATCAAATTGGAAATTTCCAGTGATTTTTTCTTCAGATTGTTTTAGCTTCATTTTCTCTCTCCTCTCTGTGGCACCAATTACACATATATTAGGTCATTTGAATTACTTCACATCATTTGTATGCTCAGATCTGTTTTTTAATTTTTTTTCTTTATTTGACTTAAAGTCATTTCATGTTGATTTGTCTTTACATTCACTAATCCTGTGTCCCTCTTCCAGTGTGATATTAAACCTATTCAATGGCTTCTTAGTTTCAGATATTGTATTTTGCATTCTATAATGTCTATGTAATTTTTAAATATATGCTAAGTAATTGTTGTAATATTCTGTTAAAATATGTTATTGAAATAATTTCCTATTGAAAATTTTGATTTACTTTATTCATGTTTCCTTAATTTTTAAAACATATTAATTATAGTTATTTTTAAATTCTTATGCGTCAACTCCACATTGAAATCATTTGTGGGTCTGGTTCTATATATTATATTATCTTGTGATTTTTGGCCCTTGTTCTTGCTTCATTACATTTTTTGTACACTATACAATCTAGGTATTAGTATATAAAATCTGTAGATTATTTTGTTTTTCTCTAAAAATGTTAATTTTGTTAAATTTCCAGGAGATCACTCTGATACTGTTGAAACTTACTTAAATCTCTGTGAGGGGACGGTTTTTTTCCTCAATTATTATTTTTGTCTTAGAACATAGCCTTTACTCTTAGCATGTAATCCCTACTCTAGTGAGTTGATTGAAAGCCCAAGGTATTTCCCAAGGTTTCTTCACTCTGGCTAGGCCAGAGCGCCAGTGTCTTCCTGCACAGTGCAACCCCTGAAATCTCCATGGAGCTTTTAGATCCCCAGAAGTTGTTTTCTGTGAGGCTTTCCAAAGTTTCTCCCTGTGCATGTGCAGTTCATGTGTAAGCTCTGCAAACATCCTATACAGATTTTAAGATCCTCTTACATGAGATTCTCTTCTCTCTAGGACACTTTTCTTCAAATCACAGTTATATTCATAGCCATAATTCTATCTGTTTTTTCCACCCGGTAAGGCTGCCACTGTCTTCTAGGGCTCCAAGTCCATATGCTGAGGCTTAGAAAATACCCACAAGGGAGAAATGCTGAGTGAATGTGGGAGTCACTTTGCAGTCTTTCCCTCTCCCAAGAATTGCAAACTTTCACTGTCTTCTCTCCTTAAAAAGAATTGTTTCATATGTCTTTTCAGTTTTGTAGTAGTTTATAGCTAGAAGATAATTCCACTATCAGCTGTACTGCAAAAATCAGAAAATCTTTGTTTCTTTAAGACAATGCTTTCTTATATATTTTCTCCCTTTTAAAGGCAATTGTCAGATTTATTCAATAGTCAAAATGTATCATGTTTATGTATCATATTTCTCATACCTTATACAACTTATTTAGAAATGCATTCCACACTTAAAAGAGATTAGGATCTCTAAAAAACTAACGTTTTCTTATCACCAATTAGTTGCATGTTTCTTTGTATTAGTGCAGTTATCCCTGTCTGTGCTCTGTTAGAATGTAAATATGCTTAGTAATTTTGTTCCCCATCTCCTTCACCTTACCATATTATGATTTACAGACAATTCATTTCAAGGTTCTTAAGTCTCTCATAAAATGGCAGTCACTTATGTACATTATTTAATAACTTGAAAATTATATTTTATGTCTTAAATTTGCTGTAATCTGCCTTGCTTCCTGCCTATATATGTATGCTCTTCCTCAAATTGGAGTACCTTCCCTCATCTGCTTTTGTTCTTCAGTCTGATTAACCTCTGCTAAACTGCCAGATTTTGAGCTGAGGCATCACGTACTCTAGAAAGCTTTTTTTTTAAACAGACATCTATTTGTTTTTATAAGACCCTTTACTGTCCCAATTAAGTCATTCTCTATTTTATATGAACTGATAACAAAAATGTGTTCCCCACTAGAAAATATATTCAACAAGGATAGAACTCTTTATTCACAGTTTCCTATAACACCTACCAGATATTTGATAATTATTTGTTGAATAATTAATGTATTAAACTTGTGACTAAGTGGTAGGTGGGAAATATCATCTTCACTTTATAAATGAGGGATTCTGAGATAAGGGACAAAGAAAATGACTCACTTGCTGAAGAGGATATAGCATATTCATGACTGGAAATCAGCTTTTTTCTAATAACCTTTTCAAAACATAAATAAGAAAATGATATAAATAGATACTATTGAATATGAGCAAAATGCACAATTAAATATACTTTAAGAAGTTGGAACAAAAAATAAAGGATTAGAGAGCATAGCGTGTCTTTTTTTGACATATTTTGGTTTGACTTTGTCAAGATTTTCCTTTATACATAGATAATAAAAGAATAAATTGCATTCAGGGTGCAAATACCCTTTTTGACAGAAAGCCTTATCACTGAGTTTGAGGGATCCTTTATCTAGAATTTCTGATTCACTGATTCCATGATTTAGGGATTAGGATGTTAGGAATTGTTATGTTTAGGACAGAGATAGCTATGGACTAAGTATTCATCAGAATCTTTAACTTTTTTGGAAGTGAAATCACTTTGATTTATCAAGTGTATGCTTCTCAAAACCATGTTACAGCAAAACACACAGCCATCTCTACCTTATTGTTGAGTCTTAGGATTGCAGATACTTGTCTGATTTCAGGCTTCAGGTGCCTGGGAAGCACTGTGTCTCCACAGCATAGAGGTAAGTGGCTGAGTCTCTGGTCAAGTATGCAGAAAGCTCTGACCATCCTTCATGGTAATAGAGGCCATTTATTTTTCCTCTTCCTTTTTTATCTCCATTTAAGTTTGTTAGGAAAAGTATCATGGAGCTTTTCCTAGAATTCTGTCTATACTAAAGTAAGCCATAAGAAAGATGTGGGAAAGAAAGTACAGGTGAGATTGGTGCTTTCTTGCTCTTGGATATGGAGGATTGAGGACTCTGCTCACTCTTATGCAGAGAGATATGATAATATATGAAAGAGTTGATTAATCAATACATTCTGCCTAGCAGCACCATTCCCACAGCAATCTCCAGGGGAACCGTTTATGCACCTGCACCATAGTATCAAGTTACAACTCATTTAGAAATGCTTTCCACATGAATCAGGACATGCAAGGAGATATGGGCAGTGGGAATGCAATGCTAATCACATCAGGACCTACTGCCACTCTCAGGGTTAGGTTAGGCCTTCAGCTATGGTTTCATGTATAGGTGCAGGTGTCTTGAAGAGCACTGTCTCCCCACAGCACAGAAGTAAATTCCTAGCCTGAGTCCTCAGGCTAGGAATCTCCGATGTATAGGTGGCTATAACGTTCCTTAGCTTTGATTATGGATTTTATCTTCGTTTTTGCTGCATTCCTGAATTAATGTTAAATAAGGACATGCTGAATCCTCTAGGCTTTTGTTGAAACCACTGTACACAGATCATGTAAATAGAACAACTGCACACCAGGAATGAATTTCTCCCCTCTTGGAGGATCAGGACCTGAAGACTCTGCTCCACTTCGATTTGCGCTTTTATCACTGTTGAGAAAGAGAAAAGTAAACACAGGTGAGAGTCATCACAAAATCACTGTAGTTGTTTCCAAGTGTAGGAAATTTCTCTGTCGTTTCCTTTCTTATGGTAGAGGTCACAGCTCAGTTGAGAGTTGTGTTCTTTCTCTTTCTCCGTCTCTCCCTTTTCTCCCTTGCTCCTTTCCATATTCAGTTGTGACACTCCTCCAGGTTTCCTCTGGGATGTCCTTAACTCACAGCAAATCTGTACCCACAGGAGGCCCAGCAAGATTCCTATTAGTGCCTTCATGATTCTTTACTTTTTGTTTTGCTATAGAGACACACCTTGATATCAAGTCCCTTAAAATATTGATATGTATCATATCTTGAATTTGGAACTAATTTTGTTCCCATGGCTGAGCAATTTCATGAGACAGATTCAGCAGCAGCAGCTCTTAGGAGTTGTCACTCACCTTTGTAGTGGAAAGCTCCACTTACCTGTGGTTTAGTCTACCTTCTGCACACTGGTGTGTGTGTGTGAGTGCTTGTGTGTGGGGGGGGTCGGGGATAATGGAGGGGTTATCTTATTAGGGTTTAAGAATCTTTTGGGGGAAGTACGGGAACACAGTAGCTTAGAGAGAATAGAGAAACAGTTTATATGTCTTTGAGAAGTCAGAGATAAAAGATATTGACTAAGGTAAAATCTGGGACATGATCAGACTGAAAAATTTTTTGCGTTGTGAATGAATTGTATAAAAAGTTATATATGTATATATTTATATATAAAAATACATATGTAGAAGAAAAACATTCACATCCTCATTTTGTGTATATGAATACATATCTCTCTCTGTGTGTATATAGATATAAATATATATATATATATATATATATATATATATATTGCAGGAGATATACATATATCTCCTGCAAGTTTTTCTGGCGCTATCAATTCAACATTCAGTATGTAGACGTACAGACCATTGGTTTTCAACCAGGGGCTGTTTGCCTCCAGGGACATTTGACAGTGTCTGGAAACATTTGTGTTTCCCACAGTTGAGGATCTTACTGTCATCTAGTAAGCAGAGACCAGGGATGCTATTAAACACCCTACAGTACCCAGAGAAGCTTCCCCCAAAAAGATTACCTGGCCCAAAATGCTGATAATGTTGCTGTTGACAAACTCACAGAGACAATGCTTTTCAATGCAGACAATCCTCCACGATTTTCTTCTTGCCTTTATTCCTCTATACTTTTCTTCCCAGCTACACCTTACATTTTCCCAATTTGCTTTTTTAAAATTTTTTATTAGCCTTGAGTTTTTAAATTTTTCATTTTTGTGAGTACTTAAGTAGGTGCATATATTATGGAGTAATGAGATGTTTTGATACAGGAATGCAATATGAAATAAGTACATCATGAGAATGGGGTATTCATCCCCTCAAGCATTTATCCTTTGAGTTACAAACAATTTGCTTGCTCTTTATTTGAAAAGGTACTATAGTCACCCTGTTGTGCTATCAAATAGTAAGTCTTATTTGTTCTATTTTTTGTACCTGTTAAACATTCCCACCTGCCTCCCAGCCCCCCACTACCCTTCCCAGCCTGTGGTAATCATCCTTCTACTCTCTGTGTCTATAGGCATGGTTTAGATAAGAACAGTGATCAGAGATTAGAAATAATTTCTGGACAAACAGATCAAGTCTCATATTGGTTCATGATACTAAAAAATGTTAATACATGAAACTTTAATTAAATAAATGTTAAATTATCTTCTATAAATCTCAAGCTTCATTTTGGCTCTTAGAGATAAAACAGAATTGGTGATAAGAAAGCAAGATCATGTTTGTTATTAAGAATTTTATGGTTCATATACTCTCTTGCTACTGATCCCCCATCCTCAGCCTGAATTATTAGCCCTTTTCATGTTTCAGAGATTTTTTTCTCCATTCACCCATCAATCCTCCTGACAGCCTAAAGAGTCTTTTCTCAGGTTAGAGTACCCCTTAGAGCTAACACCACTTCTTCTGCAGCAAGGCAGACATCCCACCCAGGGGAGGTGCCCGAGTCTGGTCTTAAGCATCAACAGTGTGTTTTCAGGAAGGCACACAGTGATTCAGGAGCATGGAGAGTGTCCAGTTTCTCTCAGAAATTATTGCTCTGAATGTAGGTTGTAGGTCAGAGTATTTTTCAACTTATAGCCCCTGGAGAATGACGGCTATGGGAGCAAGTCTATGGCTGTCTATCACCATCAGAGTGAGTTCCTTGGAAGCAGGGACTGTGTCCTTTCCATACTGACAGAGCAGGAGCATTGCCATCTTGGACAAGCCCCTCATTCTAAAGTTCACTTTAATAAAAGAACTCCTAAATCCAAAGGGCACCAGCCTAATGGCTAAGGTCAGCATGACCATAAACTGCAAATAGCATCTCCGATCAGAAACTTTCCAAACTCCTCCCCAACCAGAGACATGCTAGCCCTGAGATAACCCCTTCTGGCCAGGAAGATGCCAACCCCGAGATAACCTCTCTCTTGCCAGAAAGATGTCAGCCCCAAGATAACCCCCCCTCCTCCCAGAGAGATTCCAACCTTGCCATAAACTTCTCCTCTACACATAAACGTTCCAAGCTTGTGATAAGCCCCCTCACCCTAAAACCAATATATACTGTTAGTCTGTAAGAAAAAGCACTCCTGACTGAAATCTGCCAGAAGCCCCTCTCAGGTTTCATCTACAGTAAACCTGTCTTTAACTGCCAAGCCATGTTTCGTCTTTCTTTCCTCTTTCTTTAACTCTTACTCATATTCCTGGCTCAAAACATATGAGGACACAAATGAGGTTTTGAGTGTACCTTATGGAAGCTATGGTCCCAATTTCAATTTTTTAATTTTTAAGTCCATTATGCTAGGCATTTCCAAAAACATTGCTTATCTTCACAATAATACTGTAAATTAAGTATTGATACTTACTCCTTGCAGTACTTATGAGGAAATTGATTATCATGAAGTTAATATAATATGCCCAAATCTACACAGCCAATAAGGGGCAGAGCCATGAGAAACCCTTGCTCTTTTCATAGTGTCATGGCACTTTTCAAAAAGAGATCTGTAAGCCCAGTGATTATGGAAAGACCCTGGGATAGCTTGTTAAGGAAGTAAAACAGAATCTCCTGCCAACCCATAACACCTTCCTACAAAGGTAGAAGAGAAAGAAAACAGTTTTGGCCAAGTATAGTGGCTCATGCCTGTAATCCCAGGACTTTGGGAGCCCTGATTATGCCACTCACTCCAGTCTGGGCAACAGAGTGAGACTCTGTCTGAAAAAGAGAAAAAAAAGTTATATTGAATAAGCATTAAACCAGAATGTGATGCGTCTCACAGTCAATCCATTAAAGAGATTACAAAGAAAGAAAGAAATCTTATCCTTTTATATAGCACTGATTGTCTACAATTTCTCAAGATAAACAATAACTAGTCCTCAAGAAAGAGGACTTGATGGCATCATTTGTCACACATAGTTCATCCTCTATTTACCTCGTAATTGAGGTAGCCACCTGTTTCGTAATTGCCTTCATGCAAAGGAAACATTTCTCGTATTTTTCTGACTGGAAGTTGGTTTGCAACCGGAAGCAAAGTACCAGCTGAATTTAGGCTCCTATCCTCCACTAAAACTGTATTAGGGCACTATCTCCCTGCATGATTACATTTTGAAAAAGTTGCTCTCAGGTCCTTAGAAAGACAGTCCTTGGTTGTAAAACTGGCAAGAGGTTTATTTAGCTTTTAAAAAGATTTACCTACATTTCAAAGTGATAGAAAAAAAGAACTCACAATTACAAGTTTTCTAAAGTAAGTGCTCTAAGAAAAGGGAGAAGAGAGTGTCTTTCTCTTTTAGCATCCGGGAGAATTAAAATTGTTTTCTTATATTTATTTGTATTTGCCTTTAAAATTTGCAGAATGAAGGAGTTTAATGTCATAAAATTTTTAGGGGATGCTTTTAAAATGAATTACTGGGTAGAGTAAAGTTAAGAAAATAAGAAAAATAACCTTTGTAATATAAAAGTAAGAGAAATGTAAGGCTACAATTATTATTTGCATGAAGATTGTCTGTGGTTAAAAGACTTTAGGATAAAAGCTGGATTCCATAATCTTCCATGAGGATAAGAAATTGGTATGGAAATTTAATAATGAGTCCTCTCTAAATGAAAGGTGAAGTATTTTTTCCTTCATAAAATTTATGGGAACATTAATACTTTAAGAAATAGATATGATCAATATAAATGGAGGCCCCATGTGTGTATAAACAGAGTAATTTGTTTATATATCTTTTCCTGCTCTTACACACAGACACATAAAAAAAGTCATTTTATGTCAGTCTTACTACAGTTAGAATTGTGTGTAGCTACAGCAACAAAAAACTCAACCACATAATGATTTATTAAAAATGTTCATGCAAAATAAATCTGGGGGCTGGATTTGACTTGGCATCTAAAAGTCTACCAGGCATGGGATAGGGAAAGGGAATTAGGTATGTGCTTTCATTTATGGTAAAGTTATCACTTCCATGTTTAAAAAAGAGAAAAGGAGTGTTAGGGAGATGTGTACTCATACCAGGAGAGAGAGAGAAAAAAAAAAAAAACATTATGGGAAGACCCTAGCAGATTTCTGGTCCCATCTCATAGGTCAGAACTGTTCAATATGTGTATGGCAATCCCTTGCTGCAAGAGAGGGTAATATGTAGTGCTGAGTTTTTTTTAAGCTGGACATATTGTTGCTCAAATAAAAATTGAGGGTTTTGTTAATAAGGAGGTAGAAGAGAATTGTGATTAGGTTGGCAACTTGCATTGTCTGCGTTCCTGACTCATCTGGTGAAGACTCAGAGTATTAGAAAGAGAATAACTCATTCCTCCTTAAGTAGTCAGTGAAAATTCCACTGTAGGAGTGACATTTACATACAAGCATCAATAACAATATTATTTTAGGGACATTTATTGAGTAAACATGCTATCTCTGGAAGTTCAGACAATTTTATACATTTTATCTCATTTAATTCATAGCAACTCAGCAAGGTAGATGTTCTTATTAACATTAATTTATAAGGAAATGTAGGTGAGGGTAAATAATTGCCCAAGGACATAGAGCTAGAAAATTACAAAAATGAGACTTTAATCTAAATTATTCTGATTTCAAAACTCAAAAACTCATGTGCATTGTGCTATATCATCTTGCTCTACAGAACAAATACAAATTTTTCAAGTATGAAATGGGCCAGTGGAGGGCTTGCCATGTGGAGGAAACTGCCAACTTCTTTCTTCTTCAGCTGTGAACACTTGAAATTATTAATAGATTGCCATTCAAAGTCTCATTCCCAAGCCAGTCCTGTGCACATAAAGGCCATTGTAGTTAGTGTCTGGGCACTTTCAGAACCACCAACTGGGATATTGTTTTGAAACAACAGTTGGATGTCATTGAAGTATACTTTCAGCATCTTTCTTTCAAAAGAGTACTAAGTTTCTTCTAATTTTTAAAATGATACTTCTGCCTTTTACTGGAGTGGAAGAGTCTGGAAACAGCAGCTTCATCATCTCCAGAGCACTACTACAAGGAAGCTCTGAAACCACCCATTTCTGCCCCACTGTACTAAAGGATTCCTGGCCGTGGTCTTAAGGAAAACAGAATGATCAATCTGAACCATGATGTATGCTGAAATTCTCCATGTTGATCCTTTGGATTTAATCGACATGCCAGCTGAAAATGTTCCCAGTTAAATTAACAGAAAATCCTAAAGAGATGGAAAATCCCTGATGCCAAGTATGAAAGGAAAAATTAAGGGAAAAAGGAAGAAAGAGAGAATGAGGGGGTGAGAAAGGTGGAAGGAAGAAGAAAAAATCATTTCAGGTTGGGAAAGAATCCCTAGTTCCTTTCCTTGTTTCTACACACGGGTGGAACACTCAGAAACAGTCTGTCCTATAGCTTCCATTTGTCCCTCCATTTCAACTCTTTGCTCCTACCTACCCTGGGGAATGCCAGGCCCATATCATTTAAGGATCCTAATAGCAGGCTCCATTTCCAGGTATTTGTGTTATAGCAGAGGGATCTTGTCCTCCAGTGCGTGTGGAGAATGTTTTCTGAAAGGCAGTAGAAATGGTTCCTTAAGAGGCTAAGATTGTTCCCTCTATTCATGCCATAAGCTGTGTAAGGGGGAGCTGGAGACTTGTGGCAGCCATGTGACTGGGGCTGGCAGCAGGGTTTGGGTGCAGGCAGCAGGTGCCTCAGGAGCACTGTGCTCCTGCACAGAGGTAGACGCCTGTATCACCAGGCTGGGCCGCAGTGATGTGCAGAAAGCTGTCCTTTCTTGCATCACCAAACTGAAAGGTTAGTCTCTTCTGCTTCTTCACTTCTCCACCCTTAACTAATGTCACCAGGAGGACAGGACCTTCCCCAGGGTCCTGTCTGTACCATTGTAAGTTGGTAAAAACACTTGAGGAGCTGCAGTACACAGTGAAATTTTCCCCCTCCTGGATGCTTAGAAACGGAGGGCTCTGCTCCAGCTGCTGGGCACTCACCCCTGTTTAGAAACAAAGCAGAAGGCACCAGGGAAGGGAATTAGGGATTCTTTCCCAACCCAAAATGATTTTTCCTTCCTCCTTACTCTTTTCTCCTCCCTCCCTTACTTTCCCCCTTTCTTCCTTCTTTCATAATTCCTCCTTTTATACTTTCCCATAAAATAACTTGCCATTGGGGATTTTCCATCTCCTTAGGATTTTCTGTTAATTTAATTGGAACCTTTTCAACTCACATGCCAACTGAATCCAAAGAAATGACACGGAGAATTTCAGAACCATCTTGTCTTTCTATCACATGGTGGACATGGCCCCTGACTTTAGCTGCTTCTGAAAGAGACCCTCCTGGAACAGGCTTCTCTGGGTTAGAAGAGCCTCGATGCCACCCACTTTGAGTTCCATGGAAAGGCAGAAGCCTCAGTGTGACAGCCAATGGAATCATTCACTCTCCACCCTCCCCTTCCTTCAACCCAAAGTGTGTGTTGCCTTTTGAAATACTACCCTCCTGTGGAGAGATAGAAAAGTGATTTATTTCCAATAATGCTCTGTTTCTCCCAATTGCATTTGGTATGCATAAATATCAAGATTAAAGTAGAAATGTAACTGGGGACCTCACTCACTTCCTTTTTCTTCCTTCCCTCCCCTCTCATCCTTTCACTTCTTCCCCTCTGCACACTCCTTCTCGGCAATGCATGCTTGTCTAATTATTCTCTTGCTTAAGAAATCCCAGAGGCTAACCTTGCAACAAACCAGGCGCAGTCCCCATTGTGGAATCCTCAAGCTTAGGGGGACTTGTGAACAATTTGTCCACCACCACCAGGCCGAAGTCAAGATAACACCAACCAGACCTCCAGAGGGGCGATTACCCAAGATAGCATTCAGAACAAGACACATAAACCCTGCACCCTGCACTATTCCTGCATATTTCCCATACTAAATTTCCTTCTTAAAGCCCCATGGTGAATTTTAAAATTTAAGAATGTACTTTAGAATAGTGTGCCATCTTCTCAGTTTGCTAGCTCTCATATTAAAGCTGCTTTCCCCATCTACCCTTGCCTCTTGTGTTTGGCTTTCAAGTGGTGAGCAGCTGGACCTGGGTCCAGTGACAGAAAGAGTATTTAAAATCCTTAAAGAGTATATAAATATCCTTATTTAAAAAATGGAAATACATCCTTTTAAACATTGATCATTTAAAAGCCAAATAAAAGAATAATAGAAGGTGATGAAAGTATCATTGTTTCTGATACCCTCAACAAGCATGTTGAGCCATGTAGTATCTGAGAGTAACTATAACTGTAGTGGGGGGCATATGTGGTGTGAAATGATACTATATTTACAGGGCCAAAGAGCATGAGTAAGTACTGTGCTATAAACCTATTTTTACTAAATTAAAAATGAACAATTCTGTTGTAGGTTATTTAATTTAAAACACTTTTTTGATATTCTGCATTACTCTATTATTAGATCCCTGGTTCATGCCTATCAGAGTCTTCATCACACTATCTTGTATAATTGCACGTGTTGAATTCATCTATAAGTTCCTCGTGGAAAAGGATGTAGATTTTTTTCACTCTTGTAACCCCAGCAGTTACTAGGCGGAATGATGTGAACACATACTCATGAATTAATATGTAAAGTATTTGTGTGTTGGTATAGTGATTTAAGGACATAGATGTTGTTGTGTGGGTGTATTGTGTATTCAAATATCACAAAATCTTGTGTACCAAGAGCATTGCTTCAGTCACTGTGTACAGTCATTAGTAAAGATAGTCAACATCGACCATATGACTATTTGTTAATATCTCAAATGGGAAAATACAATGCATATGCACTTTATTTTTAAAAATTTTACCTCGAAGTGAGGTATATGGGAATCCAGATTACTCAGCTTAAAATAAAGGGGGTCAGCCTGTGGGGCTCATGGGAACAAGAAAAGAGCTGCTCAAGGATCATAAGCTATTGACTGCTTCTTTGAGGCATCCCATAACCCAAGCCCTTTAGATATAATATGCATTTCTCTCAAAAATAGAATGACGGATTTAGTTTCAAGATGGGAATAAGAAGAAAATTTCCTTGACACTGGGATGAACTATCGTCATACCTAATGGGACTATGGAATGATCTTTCTTAGTGCTTGAATCTCCTGACACTTTCAGTCAGAAGAAAAATTCTGCTGCAGTTTACAAAGGGGATGGAATCCAGAACAGCGTGACTGGAGTCATGCCTGGGGTTGTGTCCTAAGTAAGAACTGCCAGGTATAAGAAAAGGAAATACAGTCATGAATTGGCCTGAGGGATGTAATGAACTAGAGGCACCTCAAGTGTCCCTACAGTAAAATGTTTCCAGCATACCTAAGCATAAACCAGCTCTCATTTAATCAGAGCCTTTGTCAAAGTGTGCTAGGGCCAAGCTGTAGGCCCATTTTCTAAGTGCTTCTTCCATGGCGTGGATTGTTAATAACAGCTGAGACTGAAGAGATGAATATGAAAGCTTTTCTGTCTTCGAGGAACATGAGCTAGAGAGGGAAAAAGAACCAAAAAATATTCATAACATGGTGGGTTTGTGCTATTGCAAAACTATAAAATGCTAAAAGAGGGGGAGGAAATAGCTGTAATTTATTAACAGATTACTTGGAAAAATCTTTTTAAAAGGATATTGTGTTTACTGGGCCTTCATGATTGCATAGAATTTTGCCAAGTTTATAAAGGAGTAACATATAAAAGAAGGAGGTGTTAGAGTGAGGTCATCTGATGGGCTGAAGTTTAGAGATCTGGAGGCAATGATAGGACTGAGGATAAAAAGTGACTGGGAGTAATGATGTTGATGGCCAAATAAACCTTGAGTTTTACTTTTAGGTAATGAAGAGCAGTGGAAGGTCTTAAAACAGGTTAGTGATCTAATCGCACATGTATTTTAGCAGGGTAACTCCAGAGGTGATAATAGATTGGAGAAGCATAAACTAAGTGGTAGAGGATATACTTAAGAAGATATTCCAGTTATCCAGGTGAGAAATAATGAGAACCTGGATCAGGATAGTAACAAGGATATTGAAAAGGAGTGACTAAATATGAGAGATCTTTGAAAGATAGAGAATGGATATGACTTGTGTATCAGTCAATTCTGACTGGTAAGGCTCAGTGGAAACAATCTCAAAATGTCAGTCCTCACAACTACAAATTTGTGTCTATGGTATGTTAATTGTGGATCAGCTGCATTTCTGAGGCTCTGGGGCTGTGATCCTGGTTGCAAGTAGACACAGCAAGTCTATTCTATGTGTCATCTATTCATTCTAAACTATGCAGAACTGAGTCTGCTTGACATTATGATTTAGAAGCTGTAAGAGTGACTCTTACATGATACATGCAGAGCAGAAATAGAAGGAGCCAAACTACATGAATATATTTAGTTTCTGCTTTGATGTGGCATGCTTGCTATCCACTCACATTTCATTGGTCAAAGCTAGTCATATGGCCAAGTCCAAAGTTAACAATGTGGACGGAAGTATAGGAAGTATACTATGACTAAATCATGGCAAGGGTGGGAGATAAATAGTTGTCATCAAATATTATAATCTACTACAGTACTCTTGCAAATAAGAGTATGTGAGAGTGAGCTTAAGGAGCTCCGAGATTAACTGATTTATGAAAAAGAAAGTATATTAACATGATTCTAAAACCTTTAAAAAATTTATTATTTTTTTCATAGAGATGTGGTCTTGCTATGTTGCCCAGATAGGTCTTGAACTCATGGGCTCAAGCAATTCTCCTGCCTCAGCCTCCCAAAGTGCTAGGATTATAGATGTAAGTCACCATGCCTGACTACTTTAAAATGTTTACAAAAAGATATGGTGAAGACATAGGAGAAATCAGATGATAACAATTTGCTTGTCCCTTCTCTCTTTTTTCTTCTTTCTTTTTGTGTTGAAGGACATGTCTTCAGCCAACTAGTTCACATCAACAATGTTCTTTGTAAGATCTTGTTTCCCTTTCTCAGAGCAAATGGCTCTGCCCTGGTAACAAAAGCTCTGTGGTCTCTTAAATAATTGGAATCCAGAAGTGAAGATCTAGAATATCCAGCAGCTGGAAACTTTTTTTTTTCTCATTAACAACTATTTAGGGTGATCTAGGATCTTGCTTTAAAGTTACTGTACTCCAGCTTTTAATTTTATTTCCACAAGGTATCACAGTAACCGCAAATGAGCCAGATTTGGTTGCATTCTTTCATCTTTTGGCTTCTGAGGACTGTCCTATCACCACTTTATTTACATTTATGGAAGTCTCCAAATTAATAGTTCATCAGAAGCTCATATCGTAGGTCCCATTCATGCAGGAGCAAAAAATAAGATAATACATGTTAAAACGCACACCCTGAATGAAGAGACACCCCCACACAGGCTTCATGTGAGCAACCCATGGCTGTTTGTTCACCTGGGTGCTGGTGGGCTGAGTCCGAAAAGAGAGACAACGGAGGGTGGTGGGATAGGGGTTGGTTTTATAGGGTTGGGGTAGGCAGTGGAAAATTACAGAAGTTACAGTTTAGGGCAGTTTTTGCAAGCTGGGAAGGGGTCGTAGGGTCTGGAGTCACGAGGTTGATCAAGGTCAGTTACAAAGTCCAATTGCCTTATTAATTGAGGTGGGAATAAGGAACAATATAAAAATGTCTCAAGTTAATTAGGTTCTGCAGGGTTGCTCATTCTTCCCCTTTTCATGGTCTTCCAGTCGCTTCAGATTTTCTGATTCCGGGAGGCCATCCGGAGGTGTACATGCAGGTCACGGGGGCCCCATGGCTTGACTTAGGGTATGGCCTACGGTGCAGCCAGTTCAAAGAATCTTGCAAGATAGCTAACATTTAGGGGATAGAAACAGAAAAGCAACTATTATAGGCCAATGTATATACTTGAATAATCTTGAGTATCATGTAATGCCAAAACATGAGAGAGAAAACTGAGTTACTGACATGGCTAAGGCAGAAGAAGAGAAGTTGATAATGGTCCATATAATTTCTTTTTCTTTTTCTTTTTCCTTTCTCTTTTTTTCTTCTTTCTCTTTTCTAGGTCCATATAATTTATGAATAATATTTATTAAATGTTATATGCTTGTATTTCCAGATCATTTTTTCAGAATATTAAAAATATTTGACTCACTGAGTTTGCCTTTCCCTATACACCTGTTGAGAATAAGTTTGCTGCCTTGACACTGGGAGCCATAAGCCCAGCAGCACCATGGGGGACCGGCTCCGGGTTCTAAATGAACATAGCACACAGAGGTCGGTGGCTGAGCCTCAGGGTGGAAAACTGACAGGTGGAGGAAGTTCTGCCTCCTTATTAGTAAGGAGAGCTCTTACCTTCTCTCTTCCTTTTCACTCCAATTTAGATTTATTATGAACAGGATATTGGTAGTCCTTCCTGGAATTTTGCTTGTACCTGTTAAAGCATGAAAAGAAGCTTTGATCTTCCTTCCCCCTTTGGCATGCAGAGATCAAGAACTCTGCTTCCTATTGATGGGCAGAACACGTAAGATTGTAAATTCAGGATTACTACAGAATTTACATCCTTTTTATGCCTTTCTCATAGGGAACTCTGAGTAATCTACAATGAGCATGACTGTTTGCCCTATCCTTTAGCTGTTGAGAAAAGTCTTTGACAGCATCTGTGCTCACATCCAACGTGAAGCCACAAGAGCTGAGCTGAGGAATCCCCAGGTCTTCTCCATCTGTCCTGGCCAAACCTTTTGCAAGCCTGGAAATGCTTTCTACTTACAAACAGCCACCCCACTCTTAGGTCTTACTAATTCTCAAAGAGTTGTCAAGAAACAATGGCCCTGTTGCTCAGGACCCACAGACCCCTTTCTTCTCTCCTGGAAAAGCCAAGTTCTCTTTTCTATTTATCATCCAAAACCCCCTTCCACCTTTCGTACTTCCATAAACCCTATCATTCCTGAATGAAATTAGATTTTTTCAAAACAAGCCAGAAGACTCTATAGGGAAACACACCTTTCTGTCTTCCCAGGTATCATCACTTACATGTTGAAGCACAGAGACACCACCTGCTTAAAAAGAGGTGAAGGAAGGAGAAATACACAGATAACTAAAACATAAGTTGGCAAAATGAGAGGAAACTACATAATGTATATACAGATGTGTCTATACACCTGTATAATACCTATTACATAGGTCCTCTCTTTTTTGAATAATTACTTCAATAAAAGAAGAGTTAATCTAGTTTTTTCAGGATTTGACTTTTTAAAAATTGTCCAAATCTATTTTGTCTTTTTTCTCATTTAGTTATGCTTACACATTTGTCTATACCACTTTCATGATCCTCTTAGATTTATTTTTTCTTCTAATCAGTTGAATTTCATGCTTACTTAATTGATCTTGTTTTTATTTATTACTAATGAAAATGATATTAAATGATGTGGTTTAGCATCATTATCGTTACTATTGTTACCTGGTCTGTAGACCAGGGAAGCCTAGGACAGATGGGCTTTCTCATGGAAAAGAAAGAGTAAGCATTCTGTCCTTGCTGGTGTGTTTTGTGTATGTTTTCTTCAACTGGCTTCCAAGGCTGCCATACTTTTCATTTTTTTCATAGGGATATAACATGTAGCAGCCTCATCTGTCACTCTCATGCCTCTCAGAGCGTATACAACAGTGTTTCTCTGTTTCACCCTGGAAGGTTCAGGTTGCTGGCCCTTCTGTTTGGAAAAATTGACAATTGTTCGTGTTATTTGTCACAAGAATCTTGTACCTTGAATCAGAAAATCTAGTCTTAGAAAAGGATGCTATTAGCCCCAGACTATGTTTTTGTTTGTTGCTGAGCTGGTTGTAAGATCCTGGGTGACTGCTATGAGAGACTGTGGGGTCTGAATGCTGTTTCCAGAACTAGACGAGAGCCTTGGCATAGAGGCACTGCTGAGCCTCAGTAAGCATTCATCCCCAGGACAGGATGCAGTGGGGGCCCGGCTTCCCATTCCCACTAGAATGGAGGCCATGCTGGGATTCTGTGACTTGTTTTCAGTGAGGTCTGTGATCCCAGAGGACACATATCCTAAAGTGTGGCACTGACTAGTGAAAAGGTAAGAAGAGAAAGATTCAGCCCTTTAGGTAATTCTTCATTCAACACACAGGTGCTTCAGAGATTTATCTACTGAAGAAAGGACATTTGGAAGAAACTCAGGAAGTTCTGATGGTCCTCACAGGTCTCCAACACCCAGTGCATATACTCTTTCCTTAGGGCCTCATGTGTTCTATGTTGTACCTGTAGTCACAGAGCCCTAGCACAGAAATAAGGATATTTATGGACATTCAATCTCTGTTAATCTTGTCTTGCCTTGTATTTTCTGGCTCAGCTCTATATCCCATTCTGCCTTTTGCTTCCATCACTGAGTTTTTCTACATAATTCTTTCTAGCCTGACCCTATCAATCTGTTTGTGGTAATATGTGGTACACATCAATCCTTTTTTAATTCCCACATTAAGATCTTCCAGGAAAGCACCTGCTGCTATAGAAGGTGACAGTGGGAGAGAGAAGAGTCATGAGAAGCTGTAATACACAGGGCTTAATGAAAGGAAGCTTACACACTATAGGAGTAAACTGCCAGTCTCCCGCTTCATTTATATAAAGTCCTGTCTACTGAATAATGGAAAAATCTGGCTAACTATCTTGATTTTCTCTCTTACTAATCGGATTAAATAATAGTCTTGAGAATAAATAGAATACTTTCCACACGGTTTGTATAACAATAAAAGGAAAAATGTTATGACCCCAGTTAATAATCAGGGCTGTGTCAGGACAGAAAAGATTTTCTACATCATTAGTACAAGGAGAAGCAGCTGAAAAGAACATGACATTTATAACCTTGTAGAGAGATGTGACCAGATCTAGGGCAACAGATTAAAAGAAGGTTACAGAATGTTGTTCTAGGTTCTCTTTTATCAAGTCCTGCAGACCCGGTACAAATGGCCATCAGGAGGTGTGCCTAACTGCGTGATTGAGTGTCTGAAGAGATAATATGTGTTTGGCGTTTTCAAAGTGCTTCCCCTACTTTCTCTCTTTCCCTGTATTTTTCCTCTATTCTAATCATCTTTTACTCCCAATAAGTATATGCAAGAGAATAGATTAATGATATCATAAGTTGAAGATACTTGGCTTAAATTTTGTAGCTAGGGTTTCAAAACTCAGTGTTCTTTTCATAATGTACTAGATTTGTGATTATGAGTAAAATTAGTTATGTTTTCTGGGCCTCCATTTCTTTTCCTATGATAATTTATTAAATGTTTACATTGTGCTAGAATATGAGCTAAGGCCTTGAAAGATATTTTATTATTTGATAATTGGAACAACTTCTGATAGGATGATGATGATGATGTCCTGTAGCAGATGATAAAATTGAAGTTTAAGGTGTTTATCAACTTTTCTACTGTAATTCAAATAATGACAGAGTTGACAGTTAAACACACTCTATCCAATGCATAAACTTATTCTTTTAAATTACTTATTATATTGCTCTTCTTAATCGAAATTATTTCTACCTTTATGTTATTATAATCACATTACATAATATAAGCAAAATTTTACATAAGGCATGCTGCACAGTAAATACGCAACCAAAGAAGCACCAACACAAACAGTTGAAAAGAGCACCCAAAGCAGGAGAGTAAGAAGTAATCTGAGTGGTTGTAGTAAGTATTTCTATGAGATGGAGCTCATTGGATTGATTTTTCTTTTTAACTTCTGTATTAAAATTGATTTTTCTAAGTTAATAGACCATTTTAGAACAGTTTTAGGTTTACAGAAAAATTGAGCAGAAAGTACACAGAATTCTCATATACTCCCTCTATACCTGCCCACGGAAAAGAATCAGATTTTTATACTCTCAAAGATCAAATAGGACACAGAAAAGCTGATTGTTTCTTCTGTCATGTCCTATAATGTTTCTGACAGTTAAATGAGATGTCAGTGTGTTGTTACATAGTTATATTGAGATGCATTCAGCAAGAAATAAAGAAAAAGGTGGGCACACTGACATGGAGAAGAGTTATACACTCCTTACATCCAGTCCATTCTGCACTTACGGACTTATTATATGCTACTCCCAGCTAGTCCAGAACCTAGCTGGGGTCCTTCTTTATTCTATCAGCTTTCCCGTTTGTTCTTAGGCTTGACTCACTGCATGACTTGAATGTTCTTGTGCTTATTTCTTGAAAAGTTAAGGAAAAACATAGTGACATAGTTCCATTTAATAATTAGTGATAGCTCACCTTGTGTGAAAATATGTAGATGTGTTGTAAAGTACCTTATAATGTCTTATATAATTCATTATGTGTATAACAATTCATTTTGTGTCAGTCAATCTTCATAACTGGCATCTTGTTTAAAGATGAAAGACTAAAGTTATCTTGTAACCTTTCTGATATCATTAGTATAATAGGAAGGCTCATAACCTCCTCCAGAACTGTGACCTCTGATATAAATAAAATTAATTTCATTTAATCTTTGAGATAGAAGAGAAATATGAAATATGAGGCATATCATTTTCCAGTTGGGTACCTGGTGCAGTAACAGTAGAAAATACTCTTGTTTTCCTGAACTCAAAAACAGAGTTTCTTGCATTGCTGGGATTATTATTTTTTTTCTATGTAGGATATCATCCCTAGGGGCACACCCAAGGAGGAAATAAAATTATTGATTTGAGCCTTTTTTCTTTTTCTAATGTAAATGTTTACTGTTAAAAATTTTCTTCTAAGCATGACTTTATGTGCTTTCTGTTGTTTATGGAGTGTTCCATAAATGTCAATACAATAGTGTTAACCAGGTCTGCTGTATCTTTCCTGATTTTCTAACTATAGTACTTATTCTATTGTATAGTGAACACAAAGGGTTTAAGTCTCCAAGTGTAATTGTGGTTTTGTCTATTTTTCTTTTAGTTCTAACAATTTTAGCTTCAAATATTTTGAAGCTCTGTTGGTGGGTACAAACACTTTAAACATTTTTTTAAGTGAAGAATCCTTTTATAATTATGTAATATTTCACTTTATTTCTGCAATATTTCTTTTTCTGACGTCCCGTTTGTCTGATTTTAATATAGCCCTTCCAGATTTATTTTGATTAGTATTTTCATGGATATCTTTTTCCATTCTTTTATTTTTTGTCTTTGTTATTGTATTTAAAGTAAATTTGTATGTAAATGGGTCTTCTTTTTTTGTTGTCATTTAAAAGCAAGAATGCATACTGATGATCTCTGTCTTTAAATATCTGTGTTTAGACTTTATTTACATTTAATCTAACTATTAATATGGTTATATTTAAGTGTATTATTTCAGTATTCATTTTCCGCCTCTGCCCTTTGTTTCTTATTATTCTATTATAATGTATCTATTTGATTTTCCACTATTTCTTTGTGTATTATGTTTTTAGTGGTTTCTATTAGGATTGCCTGCTGCTACTATGCTTACTACTTAATCTTTCACAGTCTATATTTGTTATACTGCTTCATGAAAAATATAGAAATTAGATATAGGTTATTTTACCCTAATTCCTTCATGTTATAGTTGTCAGATGCCTTCCACCTTTAGACTTTGAAAACCCAAAAGGGAATTTTATAACGATTTATTTCAACAGTCATATGCATTTTAAATAAAGAAGAGAAATTATTGTGAATAATGCTTAAATTAACATGGAAGTACAGATATCTATTTGAGATCCTGATTTCAATTGTCTTGGCTATATACCCAGAGGTGGGATTGCTGGATTATACGGTAGTTCTAGTTTAAATTTTTTGAAGAACCTCCATAATGTTTTCTATAGCAGCTGCACCATTTTATATTCCCAATGACACTGTTCAAGGATTTCAATTTTGCCACAGCCTTACCTATACTTATCTTTTTTTAAAAAAAAAATGGTCATTTTAACATCTGTGAGGTGATATCTCATTGTGGTTTTGATTTGCATTTCCCTGGTGATTAGTGATACTCAACACCTTTTCATATACCTGTTGGCTATTTGTCTGTCTTCTTGGGAGAAATGTCTATTAATGTCTATTTGAGTCTTTTGCCCATTTAAAATTTTTTTCTTTTTTGTTATTGAGTTTTAGGGTTCCTTACATATTTTGTATATTAGCCCCTTATGAATATACGGTTGGCAAATATTTCTCCCTTTCGATAAATTGCTCCTTTGCTGTGCAGAAGATTTTTAGTTTGATGTAATATCATCTGTCTGTTTTTGCTTTTGATTTTTGTGCTTTTGGTGTCATATCCAAGAAATCATTGTCAAGTCCAATATTATGAAGCTTTACTTCTACATGTTCTTCTCATAGTTTCACACTTTCGGGTATCATGCTCAAGTCTTTATTCCATTTTGAGTAAGTTTTTGTGTATGGTATAAGATAGGGTCCAATTTTATTCTTCTGCATGTGGTATTAAAATATGCAAGATATGGAAACAAAAGTTTAATGACAGATAAATACATACATAAAATGTGGTATATTCATACAGTTAAATATTACTCTGCCTTGAAAAAGAAGAATATCCTGCCATTCGTGACAACATGATTGAACTTGGAGGAGATTATGCTAGGGGAAATAAGCCAGTCACAGAAGGACAAATAATGCATGATTAGACTTACATGAGGTATCTAAAATAGTCAAATTCATAGAAGCAGAGAACAAAATAATGGTTTCCAGGGACTGGGGGGAGGGAGAAACGGGGAGTTGTTGTTCAATGGTTTTAAAGGTTTAGTTGTGTAAAAACAAGTTCTAAAGAACTGCTACACAACATCATACCCATAGTTAACATGTGCACTTAAAAATTTATTGAGGGTAGATTTCATGTTAGTTTTTCTTACAACAACAGCAACAGCGCAATAACGACAAAAACAGAGTCACAGGAAACTTTTAGACATGACAGATATGTCTACTGCCTTGATTGTGATGATAGTTTCACAGTTGTATGCATATGTCCAGACTCATCAAATTGCATATATTAAATATGTATCATTTTTGTATATAAATTATACCTCAATAAAGCTGGTTGTAAAAGAGTAATGAAAACTAGTTTATTGTATCTTATCATATATTTATTATTTCTGTTGTTCTTCCTTCATATTTGAAGTTACAAATTTTCCTCTGGTATCCTTTCCCTTCAGCCTGAATAACTTTCTTTAGGACTTCTTTTATAGCAGGTCTGCTCACAATGAATTCTCTCAGTTTTCCATTTGAGAATGTCTTTATTTTACTATAATTTCTTTGTGATATTTTTACTGGCATAGAATTCAGAGTTGCCAAAGTTATTTTTCTGTTGGTGTTTTAAAAATGTAACAAGAGACAAATCATGCATCCTTACAGGTCATTGTAAGTACTTTGATGTTACTCTGAGAGAAATGGGAAGCTATTGCAAGGATTTGAGCAGACGAGTGACCTATCTATATTTGAAAGATCTCATTGGCTGCTGTATTAAGAATGTTCTGTAGAAGGACAAGCAGGGAAAGCATTTAGAAGGCTATCACAGTAATTCATTGGCATGAGGGTGGCTTGACCAAAGAGGTAGCAGTGGTCAAACTATGGGTCAATCTTTTAGTTAAGACCAACTGAATTTCTTCATGGATTCAATGTGAATAATGAAGGAGAAAAATAAGAGTAAAAGATAACTCTGAGGCTATGGCCAGAGATTCTGAAAGAATGAGATGCTGTCAATTGAAAAACAAAAGGTAGTAGAAGCAGCATGGTGGCGGTGAGAAGGATCAGGAGTCCAGTACTGCTCACACTAATTTAAAATCCTGACCCTCTGGAATGCAGTATTTCCAAGCAGAAGGGAGATACTCATACAGGTCTGACTCTTGTAGGTCTTGTCTGATGTGACCCAGTAGCAAAAGAAGGAATGTGCTGAAGTTTCTGTTTCTTCTCAGGAGCCAATCACTCTCCATGGCTCTGTTCTTCCACCTTCCTCACTTTCATCAAATGAGAGACCTTGCTACAAACAGGTCAGGCTGTGCCCTTGAATCACTGAAAACCTCATGTCTCAGGAAGTTTGTGTTCAGCTCTGCCTGCACTCCCAGGCACTGTGTCACTCACAGCACAGAAGTACACAGCTGTGTCGCTCACATGGGCTGATGGCTTCCTCAGGTGGAAAGAGGTTTCACTCTTCCTAAATTCAGCCTCAAAACCTTTGATGCCTTTAACCTGGGTGGCCCCTGTTAGGTCCTGGAGGAGAAGCTGGAGGCTTTGGCTGGGGTATTGGACATACCAGAAAAGGTAAGGAGTTCCGCTATAGGAATAGTTGCACCTCAACTTCAGAGGGGCTCCTTCAGAGACACTGATGTGGCCATCAAGCTGAGTCACTGACTGGGCTCTGGTTCCTCCTGCAACATCAACACTCTGTTAGTGAGACCAGAACAGCCCTACCTGTAATAAGACAGTCTCTATTTAGATTCAGGTTGGAACAATGTTCCTTGCATGGAGGCAGGAGCAGGGAAAACAATATTGTACTTACTCAGTGTGAAGAACATTCCAGTCAGTAGAATGACCACTAAGAGCATGGCTAGGCAATGCAGAAGCTGAAAGCTCTATTCTAGAAGATCTCCTGAGTGAGAAGGAATGTGCCAGAGGATAATGAGTCCTTATAAGGGGGAAAATCTAAGATTCAAGAGTTTCCTGTTTAGGTAGGGCCTAGAGACCATTAGTAAGAGCTGCTCTCTTGACAACAACCACTCTGGTGTTGATCCTACTCAGAATGTGCAGCTTAATGAGCTGTGAGGTAAAGCCACTCAGAAGAGATAGAACTCTTCTTAGCAGAAGAATGTTTCCGGTCTATATTGCCCTCTGGAGGTCAAATACGGAAACACACTGAGTCTTTGGGGTTTGTGCTCCCTTTCCTTAGTTTGAATTTCTTAGCAGTATAATCTGGTGAGGATGTTTCTGGAGGTCTGCTTATAAGGAAGCTATTTTAATCTTATAAAGTAAATAATATTATTTTATCCTATGAAGTAAAGAGCATTATCATCCTCATTTTATAAACGGGGAAACTGAAGCATGGAAGAAAAGATGCAATTTGTCCAAGATCATAGTAAGTGATAGTGATGCAGGTAATTCCCAAAACTGGGGCTCAGCCCAGCAGAGTTCTCGGCTTCCCACAGGAAAGGATTAATGAGTGAGCTGACAGAGCAAAATGAAGGTAAATTTATTGGAGCTACAGAGTACAGGAAAGTTGTTGCTCCACAGACAGAGTAGTAGCAGCAGCAGCGACAGCCCTTGTGGATTGTTGGCTAGCTATATATATGGCTATTCTTTGATTATATGCTAAATAATAAATAAATTCATGAATTACCTGGGAAAAAAGTAGGGAATTCCCTGAACTGAGGGTTCCTCCCTTGTTAAGCCATATAAGGTAATTTCTGGGAGTTGTCATGGCATTTGTAAACTATCATGGTGGTGGTGGGAGTTTCTTTTAGCATGCAAATGTATTATAAATAGTGTGTAATGAGCAGTGGGGGCAATCAGAGGTCACTTTCATCTCAATGTTGGTTTTAGCTGGTTTTGGCTGCTCTCTTTGTTGCAGCCTGTTTTGATTAGCTCCTGTTTTGTTCAGCAGGGTCTTGTGACCAGTGTTCAGAAAGCAAGTCCTGCTGATCTCCTATCTCAACAGAATTGGAGTTTGTCGCATAAATATGATTCAATAATCCAAATTATTGACCACTGATAACTATTGCACATTTTACACTATAGCCCTTTAGAATAGATCTTATCTTTACTGAACAGACAGGAAACCAAGTCTTTATGAAGTTAAATAATTTGCCCGAGGACACACAAGGATTAGAATCCAATTTTCTTTTCCACTCCAAGCTCAGTTCCTTGCCCACCATGTTATCTGTGATGTAGTAAATATCTGTGATATTTACAAAGTGCATGTGACATTTTGATACCTGTATACAATGTGTACTTATGAAATCATAGCAATTGGGTTCACCATCACTTCAAACATTTATTATTTCTTTGTGTTGACAACATTCCAAGTCTTCTAGCTATTTTGAAATGTCTAATAAATTATTGATAACTATAGTCACCATACAGTGCTATTGAAATATTGATTTTTTTTAACAGCACAAAAATCATGCTTTTGGTCTTTTCAGCAAAAGGTTAACTGCAGTGGGAGGAGGCATTGTGATAAGACAAGGAAGAAAAAAATAGAATGTAGAAATACCCTTCTGGAGATGGCTAGATCATCTGAAGATGAGAAAAGAGGCATGGTGTTAACTGGATGAGGATGTTGAAGTGGTAATGGTAGGGTTTCTAAAAATTGGTGTATATTTGCATGCTTTTAAAAAGAATGTATAAACAATGGATCAAAGTTCTGAGGAGACAGATGGGATTGGAATATGGATTACAGGTAGAAGGACAAAGTTTTGGTAGGTGGAAAAACAGTTATTTTCAATTTTATTGAACTGAAGGAGAAAAGGATTAGAGTAGTTTAGATTTAAGTGATTCTTTGGAGTGTGAAGGCAGAAATTTGAAACATCTATTACTTTCTAATGGAATCCTTTTTGTTGTTATGAACAGAGATTAAATGTCTCCCAAGAGAGCGAATGGAGGAGGAACTGGGTTAGGAAGTCTGAGGTATGTGAGAAATTTTGAAATAGCCCAGTGGAAAATGGCAGTGAGGTGTGATTACAGAGAAGGATTGTTTCCTGGAAACATTGTGGGCCTAGTTAGTGTTGAAAGTAAAAACATGTTTTGTTTTGTTTTTGTTTGTTTGTTTGTTTTGAGACAGAGTCACACTCTGTTGCCCAGGCTGGAGTGCAGTGGCATAATCTCAGCTCAGTGCAACTTCTGTCTACCGGGTTCAAGCGATTCTCCTGCCTCAGCCTCCTGAATAGCTAGGATTACTGGTGTGTGCCATCATGCCTGGCTAATTTTTCATATTTTTAGTAGAGATGGGGTTTCATTATGTTTGCCAGGCTGGTCTCGAGCTCCTGGCCTCAAGTGATCCGCCCACCTTGGTCTCCCAAAGTGCCTGGATTACAGGCATGAACAACTGCTCCTGGCTAGTAATAATGTATTTTAATGACACTAGTCGTCACACCTGTGTACTCTGATCACACAAAACATGCATTATAATAAGATATGGATCCATGATTGGGAATTAATTAGCTCACTGCTATGACACAGAATTGGCATGAGAATAATAAAGTTAATGACCAAAGGTTGAAAGCAATGGGTCATAGAGTTTAAGCATTATAGGTAAGAAAATAAAAGATAAGAAACTTCTGAGAAATAAGTTGAAAATAAAGGGGAGCAAAGCCGGAGGCATCACACTCCCCAACTTCAAACTATACTACAAGGCCACATTAACATAGATCTCAAAATAATCCTCATTTAACCAATGGAGATTAAAATATGTAATATATTTAGGGATTTCCCAAAAAGGTACTGACCTTTCAAGACTTAAAAGAAAGGAATTCTTGATAAACTATGTAAAAATTTAAAACCATATTAAAAATAAGCAACAAAAAAAGTAATGTCAGAATAAAATATTTAAATAAATATAAAAGTAATGTATTATTTAAGATATGAAAATAATTCTTATGAATAAAAAGAGAAAGGAAAATAACTAAATAGAAAAATGTTCAAAAGGTAGGAATAAGCATATGGTGAAATGAAGAAGTGCCAATACATGTAGAAAAAGTTGCTCAAAAACAGTATGAATTGGGAAAATGACTAAAGATAAAATATGTTCAGACTATTAAAAACTGGGCTGGGCGTAGTGGCTCACACCTGTAACCCCAGCACTCTGGGAGGTCAAGGCTGGCAGATCTCTTGAGATCAGGAGTCTGAGACTAGACTGGGCAACATGGTGAGACCCTGTCTCTATAAAAAATAGCTAGGTGTGGTGGTGTGTGTCTGTAGTCCCAGCTACTTGGGAGGCTGAGGTGGTAAGATTGCTTGAGTCTGGGAGGAAAAGGTTGCAGTGAGCTGAGATCCAGCCACTGCACTCCAGATTGGGTGACAGAGTGAGACCCTGACTCAAGATAAATAAATAATATAATAAAATTAAAATTGTTAGTAATTCTCAATTTTATAAGAATATAAAATTAGTCCTTTCACCTACTGTAGGTTGGAAGTTATTTAACATATTACATATATTATATTTATTAATAATTATAATAGATACATTATGTATATTATAATACATATACATGTATTATATGTAGTGTAGTTACATCATTTGGAGGGCAAATTGCCACTTTCTCCAAAAATTTTAAATGCATCTTCCCTTTGACATAGCAATTTCAATTTCAGAAATCTCACTAAAATAAACACTTCCACATACACACAAACTAAGGTGAATCTATAAAGATGCAGAACACAATATTCTTTATGACAGTGAGGCAATAGAAACAAATATGCATCAATAAAAAAGTAATTATATGATGGAATGTCTCATAGTACTAAATAGACACCAAAAATAAAGTGAACTTCTCTGTTGATATAGAAAGATCTCTAGGACACTTTATTAAATGTAAAATAAATGGCAAGTTAAAAAATCTAATAAATCCAATTTACGTGACAAAACTGTGTGCATGTATGTAAGTTTATGTGTGATTGCATAAAATTATATGCAAAGATATATAACTGAATTAAACAGGCTATCATGATATACCTTAAACTGTCAAAACTAGTGTTCTTTGAGAAGAGTGGTGTGAGATAGGAAAGAATGAGGAAATGCAGCGAGGTCTTTCATTTTTGCTTTTTCTGAGCCTTTTATGGTGAGATGGATTTGTGTGCTGCTTAGAAAATGAAACATCATGAAAACTATTTATAGATTCAACACTTCAAGACAAATAAAAATAAATATTCATTTATTTAATTTTTGTTTCTTTCCAAAAGGAAAAACCTCCATCACAAATATGCACTGCAGTAGTAACAAAGAACATTTCAGATTTTTCCTTCAGAAACATCAACTTGTTTCTGGTAATTGGAACAACTATAATAAGATGCATTTCAAAGCTTAGACTTGTCCCTGGATCCAGATTTAAAAAGCCTTTGGGACAAGCAGAATTATTTTCATTTTCCTTACCCGTTCATTTTTACTAACAAACTGAAATGAACTTTTTTTTTTTTTTTACTTGAAGTGGAGTCATGAAAATTCTTAACCTTCTTCATTTTATTGCTATGCTCAAATTATAATTCACAGTCTCTTCATCAATTTTCTCAGCCACATCAACAAATAAATGTCTTACTCCTTTTTACCCTTCATCCTACCTCCCTTATTTACTTTACCTATTTTCTTACTTCTCTCATTCCCTTCCTTTTCCCCTTTTCTTGTTACTTTTTGACTCCTATCGACACTTTGTTCTAGATGAATGCTACCCTCCTCCTCACTTGCCACCAGGGAGATATTGCACAGGTACAGCCCCATCTGTCCCAATGTGCGACTCTCACGATGCAATAGTACACAGCAGTGTCTCTCAGCGTAGCGTGGGGCAGGATCAAGGTGCTGGACTTTCTGTCTTCTGCGATGATCAGAGAGGCCATTTCATTGGTCTCATTGTTTTTTAGACCATGAATGACATACTGTGGCCCCTGGGAGTGAATCTGTCGATACCAATATATGTACTCATTTCCACTGATGGTAGAGTGATTACAAGGTAGGTTTGCAGCTCTTCCTTCAGCATAATCCATGGAGGTGGGCTGGGTGGTTTTCGCATCAATTATAGTTCCTAAGGAGTCAAGAAAATCAGATTAGCTCCTGACTCTCAAACCAATGTAATTCTATGGATCAAGGATACAACACTTCCTTAATGCTCCAAAACTTTTATGTCCTGCGAGAACACAAAAATATCCCTGGTGTTAATTATAAAAACCAAAGATACATGCCAACAATCGGAGACTCTCTAGGCTGTATTCCATTGGCTCTTGACTTAGTAAACCCACAGATTTCTTACAACTATATACTGCCAATGGCTCTTCTAGGATTATGGTTATGATCTAGTCTGCGATGTAGAAGTATGCACTGCCTAGACAAATGCGCGGAACACTTCTCAATTATATTCCAGCATGCTGGATAAAGCACAGGGAGAGTGGAGGGCAAACGTCTTTTGGGGTCCCTTGTCCTCAAAAGCCCTCCCTAGGTAGACACAGAGTACTTACCAAAGGTCAGAAACACAGTTACTCTTGCCACCAGCCTCATACTTCAAGGATAAATGAGGATTGTGGACCCAATCAGTTTTTGTGTCTGATCCTAGGTTTAAAGAATTTCCAGAGAACAGAAGTAGCAGCTACTAGTAAAGACTAGCAAGCAGTGCAGCTCTCATTGTGTTGTTGTCAGGATCTTGTCAGCCAATGACAGAGCAGTTGCTTTTCTGTGTCTTCCTCCCCAGGGTTAGTCATGTTCCTGAGAAGAGAGTGAGGATATCAACCAGACATCCTCAACTCAGGGGGTGGCTACTGAAATCATGTATGAGGTTTAAAGTCTAAGAAGCTGGCACTGATTGAGGAAAACCAATCATAAAGATGTATCTATTCAGACCTTTTCTTCCATCATTTCGTCCTCAATGTACCAAAGAAATTGTTCTCTGCTCCATGGAGCTTGTGGAAAGTGTCATTCAGTCCCAGAAACCTATACAGAGCTTTGTGTTGTAAGGAGATGAAAATTCTTATCTACATTCTAGAAAATGGAAGTGAGATTCAAAAGTAGGAAATGATATGCTCAGGGAGAAAAGAAAAATTAACATCGACACCGGAAGCTAAATCTCCCAAAACTCGAGTTTTCTATAGAGGTCCCTGGAATCATGTATTGACTGTTGTCTGGGTAGACATTTCTCCATTCATCTGTTCTCGATACAGTGACTAATGACATAAATGGTGCTGGCTCTCGTCCCCCTTAAACACATGGCCTTAATGTTCATTTCCCAATTTCTATGCCCATGCTTATGGCTACTGTGTGTGCCAAGGACACTGAGGCAAAAAACAAAGAGACCAGGAAAAGCAAACAAGGATGGTGTGGTGGTGGTAAGAATAGGTAAGGGAAAGGAAGGAAAAGGTGTAAGGAATAGGGGAGGTAAGAGATGATTAGGGAAGTGAAATTTGGAGAAAGCCGTGTTATGGGAGGTGCTCTGAAAAGACTTAGTTCATCGGTGTAAGGGCCCCTGAACTCTTAAAGCCATAAACACACTCAGTAAGAGATCATAAAGCACAATTTGTCTAAAGAGGATAAAAGTGTATCATTTTTTTCCCTGTTTTCTGTGGAACTTTAGTGGAAAACATAAGCTTAGCATCCCCTCTCCAAGGAAGAAACTTTAAGTTTTAAGGTGAAGCAGCCCCCTCTTGTGACTGACTGAATGAATGAACTGTGTAGCTAGAATCAGGCAAAAAGTCAGCCAGCAATCTTCTGACTCTTTTATCCGGTTTGAAGGTAGATATCTTAGTTGTAATACCTCTGTACTCACCTTTGTTTTATCAGTCCACTAACACTCCAAGAAAGGTTTTAACTATTTTTAAAATTACTTTGCTATTTCAATAATATTCTCATTATGATTCTCAATTGCTGACTTGGATTTAATTTTTCTTTTGTTTCTAATCTTCCCATAATTAAAGGCTGGTTCAAAAGCCCTTACTATTCAATGTTTATAAGAGATACTGGCATAGAATAAGTACTCAATAATTACTTCCTTCATGAATGCGTAGGTGAGTCATAATTGACAAATTTACTGAGAGAACTTATGCCAAGCAAATCTTTGAATTATGCTATATACACTTTTTCAGTCTTCTGGAATACGTTTTGAACAAAAGACTACAATGGGGTAAACATAGGGTCAGATTTGTCTGCAAAAATTCAATGATAGACAATAAATTTCCCCAACATGGGTGTGAGAAATCAAGCTACAAAGATATGGAGTAAAAGTCATAGTAATAATATTCCATTCATTTAAAAAATATTCACCATAAGCCTATGCTGTGCCAGATCATAAACATGTAAGTTAACAGGACGGTACTGCCGAAAATATAAAAAACAAACAAACAATTACTTAAAGTAGGGAGGGCTATATCATGTTGTTATATTAACAAAGGCAGAAGGCCGGGCGCGGTGGCTCACGCCTATAATCCCAGCATTTTGGGAGGCTGAGGCGGGTGGATCACGAGGTCAAGAAATCGAGACCATCCAGGTCAACATGGTGAAACCCCGTCTCTACTAAAAATACAAACATTAGCTGGGCATGGTGGCGCGCGCCTGTAGTCCCAGCTACTCGGGAGGCTGAGGCAGGAGAATCGCTTGAACCCAGAAGGCGGAGGTTGCAGTGAGCCGATATCGCGCCATTGCACTCCAGCCTGGGTAACAAGAGCGAAACTCCGTCTCAAAAAAAAAAAAAAACAAAAACAAAACAAAACAAAAAGGCAGAAGAAAAGTAATTAACACGATTTTCTTTTTTGCTTTGATTTGTTTGCCTTTGTTTTTTAGAAGACAATCAAGGCCACTAACAGGTGATAGTTTTAATGATGTTGAAAATCATTAAGTATTTTGCATAGCTCCAAAGAATACAAATATATTTGTCTAATCTATTGAGTGTTTGCAGAGTGTCTTACATTTTAGAAGATTATGTGATCTCTAAGATCGTAGTGGGTAAAGTTTTCTCCGCTTTCGCTTGGTGAAAACCCAAAATAATGGGCTCAACTTATTTTAAACTTATCATTTACTATCATAAAATATACACACATTTATTATTAAAATTTTTAATTTATAAAAATGAACATACACAAGAGAATTTGATACAAGGTCGATACCCTCCCATGATGAATACTCTCAACAATCTAGAAATATAGAAAAGAATTCTTAACCTGATAAAGGGTATCTATAAAAATATCCAAGGCCAACATTATAATTAATGGTAAAATACTGTTTCCCTCTGAGGTTAGGACCAAGATACATTATCACTACCTCCATTTATTACCACACTGGAATAATTGGCATCAAGTCAGGAAAAGTCAACAAAATGCATAAAGTTTGGAAAGGGATAAGTAAAATTCCACTTCTTCATAGATAACATAATTATAAATGTAGAAAATTTAAAAGAATCTATGAAGAAACTGCTAGAACTAGTGGGTTAATTGCACAGTCATTGAACAGAAAATTCAATTGTATTTCTAGAGTCTAGCTAAAAGCAATTGGAAAATAAAATTAAAATGCCATTTACAATGAAATAAGCAAATGAATGAATTTAATTAAGGATATGAAATTTCATTAAAATGAAAATTATAAAACATTAATCAAAGGAATTAGGGAGAACCTAAATAAATGGTGAGCTATATTATTAAATCTAAGAAATTCCATATGTCAAATTATCAATTTTCTCAACCTGGTCATAAACTCACCAAATCTGAATCAAATTACCAGCAACTTGTTGTGGTAGAAGTTTGAGAATCTATTTTGCAATTTCTGTGGAAATGTAAAGTCCTATAATAAGCTAGATAACCCTGAAAAAAAAGAGCTGGGGGATAGTTGGAGGACTTGTATTTCCAGATTTCAAGAGTTATGTGAACTGTCAATAATTAACAGAAAATGGTCTATTGGTATGATAATTTTTAAAAAGATGATTAAACAGAATTATGTCCAGAAACAGACAAACACATATGTAATTACTTGATTTTCTCCAAAGGTGCAGTGCAATTCAGTGGGGAAGAAAGGGTCTTTTCAACAGAAGTGCTAAAGCTATTGTTTCTTCATATATATATAATCACACACACACACACACACACACACACACACACATACATACACTAATTTCAGATGGGTCAGACACCTAAATGTGAAGGTGAAACTATAAAGTTTTAAAAGGACAAACAGGAGAACAACTTTATTGTATTAGAAGTGGACAGAAATGCCTTTAAAAGTACACAAAAAACCCTAACCATAAAAAAAGAAAAATAAATTACAGTGTCAGTGGAGACTACAGTTGTCCCTTGAACAGGTTTGGACTGTATGAGTCCACTTGTATGTGAACTTTTTTTCAATAAATATATTGGAAAAAATTTTGGAGATTTGCAACAAGTTGAAAAAACTTGCAAACACACCATGTAGTCTAAAAATATCAATAAAACTAAGAAAAGATATGTCATGAATGTATAAAATGCAGGTAAATACTAGTCTGTTTTATCACTTACTGCCATAAAACATACACAAATTTATTATAAAAATTTAAAATGTATCAAAACACACAAACATAAACTATGTGGTGGCACTTGAAGTCCAGAGAAATGCAAATTTAAAGATGCAGTATTAAATCACAACTGCATAAAATTAACTATAGTACGTACTGTACTACTGTAATAA
The DNA here is from genome assembly GCA_963573385.1 of Cacajao melanocephalus. NCBI lineage: Eukaryota > Metazoa > Chordata > Mammalia > Primates > Pitheciidae > Cacajao > Cacajao melanocephalus. The sequence goes on along the minus strand of CAUYLG010073711.1, from coordinate 22,492 downwards.
TTTTGTAGCCACCTTCTGTTGCTATTGCAGTGAACTCAAGTTTGTGAATATCTGCTTAAAATGTAAAGGTAATTACTTCCACATGAGCAGTTCATCTCTTCAGTAATTTGCCCATTGTAGTAAAAAGTGATCTCTCACAGTTCTCACATACTTTTCAATGTGTTTAGTGCAATTGTGTAAACCTTGAATAATATAATGAGAGCCATACAAAATTCCACTAGTGATGCTGGAAGTGCTGCCAAGAAGCAAAGTCATGACCTTACAAGAAAAAAACTTGATTGCCTGATAGGCTGCAGCTGCAGTTGCCTACAATTTCAGACAGATGATTCATTTTGTAAATGACTGCATAAACTTATGGGACTGCTATATAAAGTATGGTACTGTAAGTGTGTTTTCTCTTCCTTATGATTCTCTTCATATCGTTTACTTTTCTCCAGCTTACTTTATTGTAAGAATATGGTATGTAATACATATAACATACAAAATATGTGTTAATTGACTGTTTATGTTATTAGTAAGGCTTCTGGTCAACAGTGGGTTATTGGTAGTTAAGTTTTGAGGGATCCAAAAGTTATATACAAATTTTCAAGTGCAGGGGGGTTGGTGCCCCAAATCATCATTTTTGAGACTCAACTGCATATAGGGACCCAGAAGTCCAATCCCCACCTGGCAGTTTGACGATCCTCCCTGGCCTCTGATGTCAATAAGGCTAAATGGGGACCCTGGATTCTGTCTCTATCAGGCAGTAAGGTGGTGTTCCCCTTCCTCTGCTGGAGTGGCATCAGAGAAAGGCAGATAAAACAAAAATTTTAAATAAGATCCAGAGTTTCAAACACCATACTTAAATGTTCAGATTTCAATTAAAAAAAAAATCACTCAATATACTCAGAACCACGGACAACTTGGTTCTGAGAAGAAGATCAATTCAGTTTGAGAAGAGAACTCAAACTGAATTTTAAAGAGACAATCAATAGGTGCCAACCTTGAGATGAAAGAGATGGCAAAATTACCCGACAAAGATATTAAAACATCCATGATGAAAATGTTTCAAAGAGCAACTACAAACATGCTTGAAACAAATGAAAACAGAAAGCTTCAGGAGGAGACAGAAAGTCTCAGCAAAGAAGTAAGATTCAGGAGGAAATAGAAACTCTCAGCAAAAAAGTAAGAAACTCAAGAAAGAACCAAGACATAAAATGGAAATTTTAGAACTTAAAAATATAGCTGAAATAAAAAGCCCACCAAATGCGTTCAATAGCAAAATGGAGGGGACAGAAAAAGTTATTAGTGAACTGGAAGATAGAACAAAAGAAATTACTCAATCTGAATAACCAAGAGAAATAGAATGATTAAAAGATGAACCGAGCCTCAGGGAATTGCAGGACTGTAACAAAATATCTAGCATTCCATTCATTAGAGTACTAGAAAAGAAAGGGGGTAGGGCTGAAAAAGTATCAAGGAAGTAAAAGACAAAACTTCTCAAATTTGGTAAGATATAAAATATAGCAGTATGCGGTGTTTAAAAAGTCAGTCCTTCAAGGCCATTTATATAATGTATATGAAATTACAAAACTGTAGAAATGAAGGACAGATTAATCATTCCCAGGAATGAAGGAGGGGATGGGAGTAGAGAGGAAATAAATATGGCTACAAAAGGACAACAGAAAGCATCCTTGTGGAGATTGAAATGTTCTGTGCCTTGACTGAGTCAGCGTCAACATCCTGGTTTTGATATTGTACTATAGTTTTATACTATTGAAGTAAACTGAGTAAAGGATACATATGATCTCAATTTCTTAACATAATATGTGAATTAATCTCAAAAGAAAAAGTTTAATTAAAAATATGTGTCAACAATATTAAGTACTAGCAAGGTTATATAGAATTGACCCTCCTTTCCTTAATGATATAACTTCAAAAACAGCTTGGAAGTTTCTAATAAGGTTAAAGATATGCCTGTCCTATGGCCCAGTAATTTTACTACAAGAAAACTTATATAAGAATGCTCAACAATTTCACATGTCCACAAAAAGACTTATATAAAAACATTTATAGAAGTTTTATTCATAATAGCCCCAAACCGGAAACAACACAAATTTCTATTGCCAGAGAAGTAGATAAACAAGATGGCATTTTCATACAATGGAACACTATTCAATGTAAGAAACATATAAAACGTAATGTATTATTTCATTAATATGAAATTCAAGAAAAAGCAAAACTAATCTAAGGCAATAGAAATCAAAATAGTGACTATTATCTCTGGGTGAGTATTGATTGAAAAGAGGAATAAAATAATTTCTGGGTTGGTGAAAATATTCTGCATCTTGATTGGTGAAGAATTATTACATAGGTATATGCATAACTTAACATTCACAAACCTTTGATGAATGTTTGTGCAGTTTACTGTATGCATATTATGCCTCAATACAAAAACCAAAGAGGTATGTTGAATGGATCAGAACTAAATATGGTGACTATACAAATGAAATACTTTCCTAATATCAAGACCACGTAAGTTTTCCAGACATTTCTTATCTATGCTAATGAAGGTCTTTCAGTCTTTTGAATCAATTCAAATAAAGTAACCACAGGCTTGTTCTTTGCTCTTGGGCATCAGAAAGCACTCAGTCTCCTAATAATTTTATTTATGTATCAACCTAATGTACGAATGTTTAAAAAACATGAGTTCAACTCCACTGGGTCTGCATAGATTTCTCCCTTCATTACTAATTACTTTTCCCAACAGTGAGAATTCTGGCTTTCATGATTCATGATCTGTTATATATTTTACTTATATACATTTGTTCAATCCAAATACTCACATAAATTAGTTTAAGAATTGCTAACCCATACCCCTTCAGAAACAAATTTGTTAACTACAGAATGGTATTTGTGTGCCATTCTTTTGCCTTTAGCCTTACAATATTTGCTCAAAATACTGTTTCCAAAAATTATTTAGGTTAGTTATTTTCTTCCACAGTAAAGAGAATGTCACTGTGTTTATATTATTCACTGTAATATCGTCGGGTGCATTTGTTACAGTTTCTATTTCTTTTGAGGTTTCACTTACATTCTGGTTATTAAAAAAATTATACACTGTAAGATTTACTTTTTGTGGTATACAAGTCTATGGTACAGTCCTCACCAACCCCAGGCAACCTTTGATCTGTTTCCTATCTTTATAGTTTTGTCTCAACCCATATGTATTAATAATACAAATAAATTCACACAATATGTAGTCCTTTGGACTTAGTTTCTTTTCTATACCAAGACACATTGAAGATTTATCCATGTTGTTGCATGAGTCAATATTTCATTTCTTTTTATTGCTGAGTAGTCCTCAATCATATGGATGAATGAAAATGTGTTTAACCTTCTGAAGTCGAAGGGCCTCTGGTCATTCCCAGTTTTTAGTGATTGTGAATTAAGCTGGTATAAACATTCACATGGAAATTTTTATGTGAACATAGCTTTTATTTCTCTTGGCTAAATATGTAGGAAAGGGATTGATGAATCATACTGTAAGTGAAATTTAACTTTATAAGAACTGCCAGCTGTTTTGCAAAGTGCTAATCGTTTCTCTTTCTCACAATGTATGAGAGTTCCAGTTGATGTGTTGCCTAACCAGCACTTGATAATCTCATATATTTGAATTTTATCCATTTTTATAGGTGAGTATATATATAAGTTACTTAATATTTTGAGGCTTCAATTTCTTTCTAAGTTGGAAATTATAATACCTGCTTCATAAAACAATATTATTCTTACCTGTTTTTAATCTTCTCTCCTGTGAGTGAGCAAGGAAAGCAGAGATGTGAACTAATGGACCCCATTCTGGAAAGGAATGGAGAATCACTCTAGACAGCATGGAGATACAGATCGGATGTGACAAAAAAAAAAAAAAAGAAAGGAAAGAAAAAGAAAAGGGAAGAAATAAAGACATGATGAATGCCTTCTGAAGGTCTTTTAATCAGATTCTAATGGTGTGTTTTTATACAGTAGTTAGGTGTAGTCTTCAGGAAAACCTTCAAAAAACAAAATCTCCTATGAGGAAAGGTGTTTTGGAGGAAGAAGGCAAATACTTCAATTTGACACTAGAGTCAAATAGAAATTGTCTGTCCACCCCTTGTTTCTGTACATGGTGTCTCCCAGACAGAAAATGATGGAGCATCAAAGGATGAGAGCTCCTCATGTGTGCTTAATAAAGATATACTGGGAAGAAAAGAGAAACAATCAGTGATGGAAACCAAGAAATATCAGACTATACTCTCCTTAAATTCGGTAAAGAATCAGAACTAGATCCTAATTATACTGGTAAGGTGGTGGGGTTTTTTTGGTTAGTTTTCCTTCTGGTGTGAATCATTTCTGGGAGCTGTTTCGATGGATGAAATTATTCCCCCACTGGCTGTAAAGGGCACTTTTTGATCTTTCCAGAATTATTTATGAGGCCTTTTATAATTCATGTCTGTTTTCTAATGCTTGTGATTTTGTTAGTGTTATTTTTTATTTTGGTATGATTGTAGCAGAAAAACACATAAAATGTATAAAAGAAAAAGAGAAAGGAAGGAAAACTTTGTGGGAGAAAGACAGAACCCCACCCCCCCACGCCAAAGGAAAAAAAAAAGATAATAGTTTGAGAAGATCAATGTGCAAAAGGGCCAAGGCTATGGCAGGAGAGGAGAAAATAATTTTTAGAATAATTTTAACATAACTGTTTATGGCACTACTCTAATAGCCTTGGAAATTTATAATGGATGATAACAACTACTAAATAATTATGGTACTCTTAGAAATTAGCCTAAACATGCATGTACTCCCATCCATATTTTTCTATATACATGTGTTATTTTGTTTTATAAGTGGCATAGTACTATTTTGTATTTGGCTTCGTTCATTTGATATATTCAATTAATTCCTATGTTACAAAATTTTCATCACAATAATTTTATGGATACAAAATCTTTTATTAAAAAGGTGCAGACACTTTATTTGTCCATTTAACTGGCAAATCTCACTTGATTTTTAATGTTTAAACTCTCCAATACAGCTGCATTTATCTTCTCTTTCCCAGGACAAAAACCTTTGTAAGTACTGAGAAATAAGGTAATTGGTCAAATCAGAACATGCTTTGAGATCTATGGCTAACTTTTCCCCGTAGTTAGACCAATGAACATGGCTACCAGAACTTGTATTATCAGCTTCATCTGGCCTGGGGGAATATAATTGCAGATAGAAGAGTGAAAAAGAGACCGGGCCTAAATCTTTTCGTGGGTCACCTTCCAGTTTCGTCTAAACTCCCTATTTTAAAAACAGCTCTCTTCACTCGGTTCTCTGGAAAGGTAGTTACCGCATGCATATTCCTTATGCTATATTGGACTGCATTGCATTGAAGTAGATGAGTTCTACAGGGGTGACTCTGCAGGGAATTGGTGATAAACTTCTTTTAAATTTTGTGTACATAATGAAAAATGTTTAATTTTCAAATCTTTCACAATGCAATTGAGCTAAAACCTTAAAGAAACTGCTTGGAAACCTCTGGTACCATCCAAATAAGGGTCCCAAACCCCTGGCGGCGGGGAGGGAACCGGTACCGTTCTGTGACCTGTTAGAAACTTGGCGGCAGAGCAGGAAGTGAGCGGCAGGTGGGCATTACTGCCTGAGCTCCGCCTCCTGTCAGATCAGCAGCCGCACTAGATTCTCATAGGAGCCCCAACCCTATTGCGAACTGCGCATGCGAGGGATCTAGGCTGCACGCTCTTTAAGAGAATATAACTAATGCCTGATGATCTGAAGTGAACAGTTTCATCCCTAAACCATCCCTGCACCCTGCTCCGTGGAAAATCGTCTTCAATAAAACCGGTCCCTGGTGCCAAAAATGTTGGGGACCACCACACTGTAAGATGAACTCAGACTTTTTATATAAACATCTGTACCACAACTTGTTAAAATCCACTGATTCTTCCTAAGACAATTAGAATTACTTAAGACACCTGTGTTAGAAGAAAACCGATAGTTACGTTTTAGGAAATAAAACTGTTAACCTCTTCCAGGTCCTACAGAGTGAATTTCTACATGCATCCCTACTGCCATGGGAAAGAGTTGCTCGAGATCCTCACAGACATTGTGACTTTGGCTTTCTCTGGCTCCTGCTCTTCGGGGAGAGTAGGATGGTCTGCTCTTGAAGACCCAGGGCAAGATTTAGCGTCAGGCAGCAGGTGGTTGGGAAGCACTGTGCCCTGCGCAGAAGTAGGTTCCCACATCTGTAATCTTGGTGGCTGTGATGTGCAGGGAGCTGTTCTTTCTAGCTTCTCCAAACTGAAATGTCAGTCTTTTCTGCTTCATCATTTCTCCACTCTTCACCAACCTTATCAAGAAGACAGGATGTCCCCCAGTCCTTTGCTTATACCACTGTATATTGTCTAAAGTGGTTGAGGAATTGCAGTATATGGTGAAGTCCTCGCCTTCTTGTACGTGCTGGAAATGAGGAATTTGCATTATCTGTTGTCCATTCACCTCTGTTTAGAAAGACAGTGGGAAGCATCACATAAAATCAGATTAGATCTCGAGTCCCTGAGCTATGCGTGTCTCTCTCACTCCTTTTTTCTTTTTTCCTCCTTTCTTTCCATGTCTCTCTTCCCATCTCCCTCAATCTTTATTCATTCTCTCTCTCTCTCTGTCTCTCTCTCTCTCTTAATTCTTGTTTCTCAAAAAGAAAGTCCATTCTCTGCCTGCAGATACTTCTCTACCCTGTTGGATTTATTCTCTGGAAGCAATCAGGGACATCTCAAACTCACGTGGCAATTGCATCCATAAGACCAACACTGATGTGATGAGTAGCATTTCCCTCTCCTTCCTCTTCATCCAACTGCTCCTAAATGGGTTGCCTGGTACAAGCTTCTTCCAGCTCAATAGAAATAGCTGTGGTCTATTTTGGAAAGTAGATGTGTGCATTTTGAAAAGAAAGGGGAAGAGGTGACTGCAAAGTGAGAAAGCCAGACTATTTTACCCACCCACTTCAGAAGAGAGTCAATGTTTGCTGGTGCTGCCCCTCTGTGGCTGGACTCAAACATTGCTGACTTGACAACCGATTCTTTTATTAGTAAAGTTGCCTTCTAATTTAGGTGGTATATACGTGTGTCAAAGATTGGAAGGAAAGAGTTTGCTGATAGTGACATTAATTGCCTCTTAAAAATGGAGTCTGTGATTTAAAACTAGGGCGTCTGAAGAAAAGAGAAATTCCCATTTTGTTGCTTCCATCGTCATTAAGAATCATGCTGTGCCATGTAGCCTGTGCTTGTAAGCACGCTCATGGGACATATTAGGTCACAGACATTTTAATAAATGTGGGAGACACTCGTGATTTATTGTTAGACAACCCATTACCTCAAAACAGAAGACAATAAATACATATTTCTCTTTTTTCACCCAGATTTCCCTGGTAAATTATCCAATTTAGAGATCATATCTACCATCCCACTATGTTACTTTTACACATGCCAGCAGTGACGAGGGAAGACATTAATATAATTAGAAAAAAGGTCTTGTTTAACAAATAATCAATTTCTGTAGGAAGCCTTCCTGAAAACAAAACACTTGGATAAAGTAGCTTTCTGTTCTGATCTGGCTGATAAACAACTACAGTAAATGGTGGGAAAGGTTAGAAGATAAAAACAGAAAGTAACTTAAAAAAAACTGTGGACTTCCACAGAACTTCAATCACACTTATCACAGTGTTTATACTATACCTGTATAACTACCGATTAATTATCTGAGTTAGCCTTTTTGTACCTTGGAGGCGTGCACTGTATCATCTTAAAGCACCGTCCTATGTGGTAGCTACTAGCCATATAAGGATATTAAATTTAAATTAAATAAAATTTAAAATTTAGTTTCTCATTCACACTAGCCACATTTCAAGTGCTGAGTATCCATATGTGACTAGTGTCCATGCACATGCGGAACATTTTTACCATCTTTGAAAATTCTATGCGACAGTACTGCTCTAGAAAATATAGGGTCTATGAAAACAAGAAATTTCATTTCTTTTGTTTGCTAATGGATCACTAGTATACTCCTGATATGTGGTAAGCCCTTAATAAGTGTTTGTCTATTATTCACCAACATGTCCTACTCTAATAGCTGTTGAATTATGGATACTCAAGTGTTCATTAAATGATAAATAAAAGTGTGTGTTTGTATGTGTACCATGTGATTATTTAAACTAAAAATATTTCAAAAAATAAGATGTTAGAACCAATGCCATATTCAAATGGTATTGGTTTGCCATGTGCCCGTCTATAAAAAAAAAAAAAAAAAAGTTTGGCTGTAGCCATTTAGAAATATTACCTTTGGGAGACACTGGTTTCCTAGGGTTGTTATAGCAAACAAACTTGGTGGCTTGACAAAAAATTATTTTCTTTACAGCACTAGAGGCCAGAAAAGGTGTCAGCAGGGCCGTGCTCCCTCTAAATACTCTAGAGAAGAATCCTTCCTCATCTGTTCCAGCCTCCAGTGGCTCCAGGCATCCATCACTTGGATGTGGCTGCATAACTGCAACCTCTATCTCTGTCTTTAGATCTTTAGATGCCCTTCTCATCTGTGTGTTTCCCTTTTTTTTTTTTTGTTCTGAGACAGAGTCTTGCTCTGTTACCCAGGCTGGAGTGCAGTGGTCTGATCTGTCTTACTGCAACGTCTGCCTCCCAGGTTCAAGCGATTCTCCTGTCTCAGCCTCCTGAGTAGCTGGGACTACAGGTGTGCACCACCATGCCTGGCTAATTTTTGTATTTTTAGTAGAGAGAGGGTTTCAACATGTTGGCCAGGCTGGTCTTGAACTCCTGACTTCAGGTAATCTGTCTGCCTAGACCTCCTAAAGTGCTGGGATTACAGGTGTGAGCCACTGTGCTCAGCCTCATCTGTGTGTTTCTTAAAAGAACAATTGTCATTGGATTTAGGGCCTACCTTAATAATCCAGGTGATCTTGTCTTGATATTCTTAACTCAATTACATTTGCAAAGACCCTTTTTCAAATAACACCACATTCACTGTTTCTAGGGATTAGGACATGGACATATCTTTTGCCAGCATTCAACCCACTACAAGAAATCTAATGCCTTTAAAGTGTTGCCATGTAAATGTCTTAATGACAGAAGTCTCAACATTTTGGGTAGGGTCAAAAGTGAATCTAAATCTGAATTACCTCATGAAATGGAAACAGACCAAGAAGCAGTTTTAGAATGTGCTGAAAAATGACAAATCCCATGAATTAAGAAATTTGAAATGCACAACATTGGGATGATTTTTTCCTTCTTAGGAATACTGGATTGGGATCTCAAAATGAAGACAAAGCTAACAATTTTAAGACAATAAGGACTCCTTCCCCATTCGAGAAGAGCGAGGAGTGTGGAAGGAGCATCTGTGGGGGCTTTAGAAATTCTCTTCTCTTCATTCAGGGCAGGCTTTAGAAATTCTCTTCTCTTCATTCAGGGGAGGAGCACTGGTGCGGTTTACGTAGGAGACGTAAACCAAGACAGAGGAAATCTGCCAAGTCAAGCTTGCCCTTTCCCAACTTGCAGCATGGTCTCTCTTGTAGCCTCTCTCTAGATCTTATCACTGGAAGTGGAAATTTACTAAAGGAAGAGAAGGAAAGCTGGCTTAGGGAGTAAAAGAAATCTCTGCACTCTTAGAAGGAATCTCTACATTTCCTAGTAGGAAATGTTTCCATTGAATATAAACATATGATAGCTCTCAGTGGCAAGTATTTTTGTCAAAACAATTGTAAGAGAGGATCAGATCAAAAAATATTTATAATAGAATGTTACAAGTGTTGTTCTATGAGGTCTCAGTAAATAATGCTGTCTGAATTGGACTACAAAGGGTGAGTAGATCTGTGTGTATTTTACAATAAGAAAAATGTATTCTGGAAAAAGAGGACAGATTTAGGAAGGAACTTAATATTCACATAAAGGGTTGGAATTTAAATATATATGTATAAAATATACAATACATATATGTATATAAGAAAAGGATGGAAGATTAAAATAGAGGTAAATGGGGAATTCTGTAGGTGGCCTTGTATGTTTCTGTTTATTTGTTTGTTTTGAGACAGAGTCTTGCTCTGTCACCCAGCCTTAAGTGCAGTGGCATGATCTCGGCCCACTGCAATCTCCACTCCCGGGTTCAAGTGATTCTCCTGTCTCAGACTCTCAAGTAACTTTGCCACCACACCCAGCTAAGTTTTGTATTTTTAGTGGAGATGGGGTTTCACCATGTTGGCCAGGCTGGTCTTGAACTCCTGACCTTAAGTGATCCACCCACCTCAGCCTTCCAAAGTGCTGGGATTACAGGCTTGAGCCATTGTACTCAGCCGGTCTTTGTATGTTTTAATAGAGAGTTTCAACTTTACAATTTCTAGTGATTCCTCATTACCCAAAGGGAGGCAGGAAGTGATCTTATGAGATACATTTTATAATAACTGTAGTGGCCATGTAGAAGTTAGATTCAAAGAGTTGAGACGAGAGGCAGAAAGACAATTAGGAAGCCATTGCAATTATCCAAGTGAGAGGTGCTGAATGCCTGAATTAGAAAAGCAGTAAGTAACATAGAAATAAAGAAAAGGATATGAGCAGTATTTGAAAGTTCAAATTGACATGACCTTGATAATTACCGGATTATCAAGGTCATGTGTTATGCTTCATTAACACTCTGATATCTATTTGGCATAAAGAATATGTTTACTTAGTTAGCTCTTGTGGTAGTTAGTATCCAAAGATACCCCCAAAATCCTGCCTCTGATATTCATGCCCTTGTGTAGTTCCCTTCTATGTTGACTCTGGGCTCACTCCATGACTCAATTTTAATTATATTTGCAAAGGTCCCTTTTCCAAATAACGTCACAATCATGTTTCTTATGTGTGCATGAGAATGCAGTAGAAATAACATTGTGGCAATTCTGGCCTAAACGTTAAAAAGGCCTGTCACCTTCCACTTTTGTAATATTGGAAGCCCTGAGCTACCAGGTAAGTTGTACCCTAGAGAGATCTTGAGAAGGGACCACAAGCAGAGGCCATATGTAGTGAAAGCCCTGAGAATAGTTAGGTAAGAGATGAGCTGAGCCTTTCACATTCACACCAAGGCTCCAGTTATGGAAGTGAGCTCCAAGGGTTCTAGTCAGCCAAGTCCCCAGAGGACCCTAGTTGCGGTCAACATCACAAGGAGAAGAAGTATCATGAGATAGTAAAATGGCACTTCCATTGATCTTTTTGACAATAATAATGGAGAGCTGGTTTGGGAATTTGACCAGCAGCTGGAACAGTGATCAGTCTTCTTTTGTGTAGCTCTTCTCCACCAACACTAGTGTACAATGAACTGTAGCTTCTCTGCACTTAGTCCTGAGCTATATGCTCCCGATTCCATATACGTTCAAATAATATTACAAATTTAGCCTCTCCCAATCTGAGCGTCAAATAGATTCATTACCACCTTGTGAATAAATTTTGAAAAAAAATATTTCTATGTATATATCTCTAAATGGATCCAGTCTAAGGGATGTGTATACACTCCAATATTATTTTTAAAATATATAGTTTTTTTCTAAATATGTGATAACAATAAGATTTTAAAAACGTAAATCCACAAAAGAGAGAGAAAGTGCAATAGCAGCATAATTTAGGAAACTGGACAGGAGTTGGATAAGAAATGATTAATGTAGATGTTTAGAGAAAGTTGAAACTCTAGCTTTTAGATGAGGAGGCCCAGAAGCAAGTTACTTCATCTTAACCCCCATGTAAGCTTGGAATTAGAGGCCTCTAGAGTGCCAATGGAACCTTAAACTGATGGGTTGTTTGGAAATCTGCAGAAGGAGAACAGCAACAGACACTCAACCTGCTTCATATACCTGGAAATTACAAATGAAGAGACTTTGATAATAGAGTTCAGTTAGTCATCCAATATCACAATCACAGTGCAGGCTGGGGGATAGACCATGTTAATAGTGAAGGTCCTTCATCAGTGCTCCTTTATGATATTATGAGTGCTATTTAAAAACGAAAATAGCCACATATGAGAAGAAATAAAAATGCAAATGTTCAGGTAGCGGGAAAGTTGAACTGAAGCAAAACCAAAATCCCCAATGGATTAAAGGAGGCGGCATCACCTGTTCTGATATTAAACATGCATATTTCCACGCCAGGAGTGTGAGGAAGGGGCATGCCACATGCTCCATTTGTGCTTGTGGAAAAAATATGATGGAAGAACTCGTTTTTTGGACATAGGAACAATGAGGGAGTAAATATTACCTTTATTTACCCAATTGTTTTAGATAGGTTTGAGTGACTATTGGGTTCTTTCGGAATCATGCCAAAGGAGCAATGGGTCTGAGTCAATGATGTAATGTGTTGCTGGGAGTTGGGGTTAGTATTGTTTAGTAACAGCCAAGTTACCAGGTAATGTGTTATGCTTCATTAGCACTCTGATGTCTATTATAAAAAATAGGTTTACTTAATTAGCTCTTGCAGTAATTAGCTATGATTACCAGCATGCTTATTTTTCTGTTTCCATAATCCTCTTGAAAAAAAAATTGTAATTCAAGGAATTTGTCTTTTCTATCCTACTTGTGGTTCTTTGTGGATACTGAGTAGCAGTGCAACACCAGCCACAGGTTTGTGTACGGGCTGCAGGTGTTTGAACAGCACTGTGTAATGGCACAGAGGTATGTGGCTGAGTCTTCAGGCTGGGATCCTTTGATGTACAAATAGCTGTAGCCCTCCTTGGTATTAAGGGTGACATTTATTCGTCCTTTCTTCCTTTCATCCCCATTTAGACTCATTACAAACAAGTTCTTGGGGCTTTTTGCAGTTTCCCATCTGTACCACTGTAAGTTATAAAAATTGCTGGAAGGGAAGCTGCAGGTGAAATTGGTGCTGTCTCCCTCCTGAACACGCAGTGACTGAGGACTTTGTTCCACGTTCAGTAGGCTGCTCACGCCTGTTTGTTAGAAAGAGTCAGACATAGAAATTGGTCTCTCTACAGAGTTTGCATTTTCTTCACACATCCCCAAATAAAACCTAGGATGTCTGACGGCATCCTCCTCTTTCCTCATCATCACCCAAGACTACTCAAAATGTCTCCTGTAACCCCTGAACTTACAGTCAAGATGAAGCCAGAGGATTAGTAATGAGGCTGCCAAAGGATTCTTCTCCATGTTTCCTGCTCATGTACCCTCAGCAGAAAAACGTTTTGCCGCCAAAATCAGTGGAAATATCCTGCTTCAGAAAACAGGATTCTGTATCTGGTTGCCCAGCCAATCAGAGACCAGCTCCTATAAATGTCCTAGAAACACTCTGCTCTGTATTCCGTTTCTTGTGGTTCACAAAGAGGGGTTGAAGTAACTGCTTTCTTCAGGCCAACTTCATAAACACTAAGGAAACCCCCATGAGTTTGGAACACAAAGAGAATTGACAGCCTTTCAGAAGTGACTGCCTAACTGTCAAATGCTATTATTCAAATTTAGAAGGAGTTACAGGTGGGATGGTAATTTTTGGTAGGAAAAGCACTTTTCTTTGAATCTTCAAATATTAAAAAATAACTTTTGAATCTCCTTCAAATTAAAAATGTGTACATAGCTAAGTGCTAAATGACCTTTTTCTTTATGTACATTAATACAAAAGTCATGAAATAGAGATAGTACTGTTTCCAATTTACAAACAAAAAAAAAGCCCTGAAAGCTCAAGGAGATTAAGCAATTTACTCAAGGAGATGAAATAGTTCACTCAAGGTCAATTACCTAATGGCATATTAAGAATTAGAACATATATCTCTCTAGTAGCTCTAGACTCTGTAATATTTGAAATCTGACATACCACCTACATTTGTGATGCACCATGAATGTTTTACATGTTAGCTATGTTCTAAAAATAATGGAAGTCTAATTTGTGGATATCCTGTAAAATGGCTAAAAAAATGAAAACAACCCAAATGTCCATCAGCAGGTGAATGAATAAACAAAGTGCAGTATGTTTATACAAGATATGAATGATATTCAGCAATATAAATAAGCAAAAATATATAAAATAAAACAGCAAATATATACTATAACACAGATGAGCCTCAAAAATATTATTTTAAGAAAAAGAAGCCAGACACAAAAGATTACATGTTGAGTGATTCCATTTATATGAAATGTTCAGAAAAGGAATATCTATAAAGACATAAGCTGGTTGCCTGGGGCCAGGGTTGGGTTAGAGATTAACTATAATTTGGCATGAGGTATCTTTCTAGGGTTTTGAAAAGTATTTACAAATAAATTATAGTAATAATTTCATAAATCAGTGGTTAATTAAAAATCATTGAACCATATATTCAAAATGGGTGAATTTATGGAATGTAAACATACTCCAATAAAGTTGTTTAAAAGTCAATAAGAATTACTCTGTCTTGTTCTGTCACAGTCCAGATATAATGTTAGTTTTACTCATTATACATGTATTTGTTTAAACAGTAATTTTTGTGCTTTGAGTTTCCCTAGGAGCTTTGAGGAATTAAAAATTACAAAGCTACAGCCTCATCTAGGAGAGAGGAAAAGAAAGAAAAAAAAATTACAAAGCAACATTCCCTTCCCTGTGAGCCCAAAATGTAATTGGAGAAATAAGATATATCCAAGGGAAATTTAATAGTACAAGATAGCATTAATTAATTTTTTTTCAGAATATAAATTCAACCTCTGGGTATTTGGTGTATGAAGCGCCTTTAAAACCTTTCCAGCGAACAACTGTAATAAGCAAAGGAAACAGCATGGGGTATGTACTAAAACCAGGGGACAGCACTTTCCACATCCATTTAAATCATGCTCTAAAAAATTAGAACAGGATTAGAAAGTATCTCAATGGTTAACTTTTAGCTTTCCTTCCCAGGAACAGAGATAAAGGTATGGGTAGTAAAGGAAATCCTGGAAGCCTCAGTAATGACTCCCAGTTCAGAAGCATGAGGACTAGGGTTAGGGATGGGCTGCTAGACAAACCATTCCAGTCAAGGTAGTTTCTTTTCCAGATCACAGCATACAGATGACTTCATCATAGGAGAGTGAAGGCATGGCCACAACCACTCAGAAAGCCTACAGGCTGTGGAATTCATTTCTGGTGAGAATTCTGATCCACTGAAAAAGTCACCCACAGGTTGGAGGAGCAGTGTCCAGACCAAGAAGGGCATACCACTAACAGCAGGGAGAATTCCTCTATAACAGTTGGACAGAATCCTACAAGGTGTAGCTGCACATTTGACCTAAAGTAAAAGCCAAGCGTGTTGGCAACTAAATACAGCCTTACAGGAAAAGCAAACAATGAGAGTCTCTTTCTGGAAGAGTACATGATTCTAGTTTCCTTCCTCTTCACTTTGGCCACAAAACAACTCAACTAGTACTATCAATCTTTATCATTCTTAACAGCCTAATATATCAAGGGAGGATTCTAAATGTACCCACCCTGATAATGAAGAGAAACAAGGTCAATTTACTTTCTCTGTTTTGAGCAAATAGTGAGCCTGTATATCTACTCTGTGTGTGTGTGTGTGTGTGTGTGTGTGTGTGTGTGTGTATACACAGAATTTTTTAAAACATAAGAATATATACATCTACATGAGGCCTCTGAAAAACTTTTGCAACATAAAAGACAAGATGCATGTACTACAGAGAAAAATGCTTCAAAATTTCTTCCACCTCATCCCCCCAGTGAGTAAAGTGAGGGATTTATAGTAAACATTTTTAGTAAGATTACTAATTCACCAAAAGTGTAAAAAAATCAATGGAGATAAACCAAAGCTAGTATTCACTATTTAGCATTTACTTATTTAAATATTACATTAAGAGGCTTACAGGATAGGAATCATGACAATTCTGGATAAATAAAGATCAATCCAGCTTAAACTTTTATATTAATATTTGAATTGCAAGAACTCTGGACATAATTTTACCTTTCGTGAACTCATTCAACAAACATATATTGATCATGTCTCCTGTGTGCTAGGCATTGTTCCAGGCGTGGAGAATGTGGTAGTGAAGAGATAGAAAAGGGGCCGGCATGCAGTGAAAAGAAATTAAATAAATGAATTTTTA
This sequence comes from Cacajao melanocephalus, assembly GCA_963573385.1. Lineage (NCBI taxonomy): Eukaryota > Metazoa > Chordata > Mammalia > Primates > Pitheciidae > Cacajao > Cacajao melanocephalus. The sequence continues at coordinate 6,387 of CAUYLG010073711.1, read as the reverse complement.
CAAATAAGATAATTCTACATAGTGATAAGCTCTATAAAGATAATAGAAAATTGTAATGAGATAGCAAGTTATTCTTGGGGTGAGAAAAGGTATCTGCTCTACATATGGGATGGAAGAAAGGCTCAACTCCGACACTTTGTGATGCTAAGCAAGACATTTAACCTCTCTCATATTCAATTTCCTTTTCTGTAAGTAACCAGTAGCTTTTCGTTGGTACTGGGCTAAGCATTAGGATTTGTCATCTTGTTTATTTCTCAAAATAACCCTTAGTAGTAAGTACTATCAATATCCACATTGTAGGGATAAGGAAACTGAAGCATAAAAGTTATTAAGTAATTTGGTCAAGGTAATTCAACCAATGAGTGCTAGGTCCAGAAATCCAATCCAAGCCTATGTAATAGTTATGCCATTACTTTATAAGTAATGGAAAAAACAGAAATTACTTTTGCACCAACCTAATAAATCATCGAGTACAATAATTTCTGTGTCTCAGGCACTCAACCAGATGCCTTGATTATAGAAAATATTGGGAGGTTGACACAATCTGAAATTGCAGTGCAGTCTATCTTCAAGATAAAACTCAGTATTTTTCCAAGAGATATTTTGCAATTTGCATAGCATATTTTATGTACTGTAATAAATATCCACGTTCTATCATGTTTCTTACTGTTAGTTGGAAATCAGTTGGATTATGATGCTTATAGGTAGGTTGGGAGACATATGATAACATGGAGAGAGTATACTACACAGAGTTCCCTACAATGGCTTATTTTTCTCCATCATTGACTCTTGCTCCCACTTCTTAGGATATTTCTGTATGACAGTAAGGGACAGAGCGGTAGACGAACTCTCACTTAATAGAGAAAAAGCTCCTGCTTTGTACAATAATGCCAAGCTTTGTTTCCAAGATATTCTATTAGCCAAGATATTCTATTAGCCTAAATCATCCCAAATATTACATTTGCCATTTTGAAATCAATCACCTTCACATATTCAGGGAAAAAGATTTTTAAAATGAAAAAAAAAAAAAAATCCGAGCCAGTCCTGCTGAATCCTGTCTCACATGGTTACTACAATGGGAAGGTTACTGACATTGGTTCAGAAATGTTAGCTCCTGTTGCAACCAGGCTTCACCACAACTTAGCCCACGAACACTGGAGGGCAGAAGGGAGGCCAGCGTAAACCTTACCAAATAGTTTAACGGGACACCAGGTGGCAGTGCTTCCGAACTTGGTGCTTTAGTTCTCAACACGTGGACTATGCTAGAGCCCGATTCTCAAAGAAGGAAAATGTAAATGAAAGATTTTGATAAAGGCTTCACAAGGTGGCGACTTTTGCGTAAAGCCATAGAGGAGTTCAGAGGTACACCATGAAGTTTTGTGGGGCTACAGCATTGCAGGCAGAGTGGGCAAAGGCCACGGGCAAAGGTGCTGATGGGGAAGCCCGCTTGGAGTGTTTAAGGCATAGTATTCTATCTTTCCCTCTAGCCTCTTGTGCTTCACAGCGCACTACTGTGGAAGAAACTTGCTAATACACTCAGCACTCTCAAATGCTTAGTCAGTGATTTCCCCAGTCTGTTGATCATGAGGCAATTTGTCCCTAGATTTGGCATCTTGTCACCTTCACTGAGAAAGCCAATGCTGCTTTGGGGCCAGGTGCTTCTCCATAGTCCAAACTTTGCTTTTCAGGAGCCCTCTAAGATGTTATACCTGTCTGACTTTAGTTAGAGATGCTTTTCAAAGTTAGAGAAAGTTATGTCTCATTTCCCAAATATAAAAAATCGGGTATATCTCATAGGGTGTATGATGTTTAAATTAGATAATAATATGAAATGTGTAAATAGTGCTACCTGACATATAGTACAGCCAATGAATATCAACTTTCTTTTTTCCTAGTAAAACCTGCTTTTCCTTCTGTGTCCCAGTCTGGAGTCTGTTACTGCTTTTTCTTCTTCCATTGAACATGGCTCGATGATGGAAGTGATAAAGAAAAGCTTTAGATGCATTAAATTTTACAAACTTTAGTTGAGCAAAGAACCATTAGAGATTCAGGCAGTGCCCCAGACCAGACCAGATTCAGAGGGACTCTGGCACTGCCACATGGTCAAAGAAGATTTATGGACAGAAAAAGTAAAGTGACTTTATAGAAAAAGGAAGTAAGGTACAGAAACAGCTGGATTGGTTACAGCTTGGCATTTGCCTTATTTGAATGTAATTTGAACAGTTAGCCACCTGTGGCCAAAACTTAGGGGTTGGTAGAGAGTAGCCTGTAGCCTGTTCACGTATCTGGTTAGGTTACAGAGAACTATGTATGGAGAAGCCTTTGCTCTGAGCTTAAAATAAGTAAGGAGGCAGCTTTAGGCTAAACTTAATTTAACAGAAGTTTCTGGAAAACCTACTTAGCCATCCCTTTCCCTGGAGGTAGTGACTATTTTTCATTATCCTCTTGTGGTTAATTCCTTCTGGCTACATTAATACAATTTGGGTACTGAGAGGGCACAAGTGGATCACTCAATAGGGTTTAATTTTCATTTACCTAATGAGTAATTATATTAAGTGCTTTTTGCATGCTTATAACTATTAGATAACATATTTCTGAAGTCTCCAAGTTTTTGCCATTTGTATTGGTTTTTCGTTGCTTATTAACTTGTACAAGTTTTTTATATATTCTGCATTTGAATCTCTTTCAGAAATATACCAATGCAAATGTAATTTTCCAATTGTACACTGACTTTCCATCTTCTTAACAATGATTTTTGACAAAGAGGTTAAAATTAGACTTTTATGTTCACAGGGAGCTAGCTAGAGAGTTTTGTTTTGTTCTGTAAGTACTTTAAAACTACTTTTTCCTCTTTGGCTTTTGTCAATTTTGATGAGAGTTCAGGCATTATTCTTAAAGACATTTTCCAGAACATGGTATATGAACTTTCTCTGGCTGTTGGCAAGTTCTGTTTTGTTTTATTCCACTTAGACACTTTGAATATGGACTTGCCTTCCACATCTGCAATGCTTCTGACAGTACCACAGTGGTGGACTTAGAGAATTCCACATTCTAACTTACGGCATTCTGTATAGCATTGCTCCTGACCAAGGAGCTTGTTTTATAGAAAGTCAAGTGTACCTGTGAGTGGAGGTGCTTGCTAAAAACAAACAGATTATGAAATGGGTAAGTGAAGAAATGGGTTATGGAAATGGTAGTTATAGAAACCAGCTACAATCATGTGACCATTTGTGGGGAAAAAGACTATAATGTTATAAACATCTCTTTTGCATTGTGATATGAAAATATTAAAATACATGTTAACCATGTTTTACTCTCCTCTTATTTGCCTATACATAGTAGTGAAAGATATGTTAATAAGTTAATCTTATATCTCATTATATCTCAGAAGCTAAACTACAGGATATCAATGGGAGAATGTGACTCAGCTAGAAAAGGAAAGAATATCACCCAAAGATGAATAAATAAACTTTGTATTCTCTCTAGGGGAGAGAGTTAGGGTGTTTGTGGTTGAATGAAGAACAGTGACATCATATTGGCAGGAAACTTGCTTTTTAAAATTCATTATTTGAAAGCTAGGTGTTATTTAAAGAGGTGCATACAGATGTCAAGTTTACAAGGTGGGGTACTGTGGTAACTTTATGCTATCTCATCGTAACTACCTGGAAATATATTTCCAAAAAATTCCTTCCCTATATTATTTTCAATTAAATTGAAAAAAATTGGTCAAGACAGGTGCCAGGCTCCAGGCACTGTGGCAACTCACACATGTTGCTACTGATCTGCTAACTCATCTTATTGTTGACTCACAACTCCTCCACTACCCCCCAGATCACCTCCTTCAGCTTCTCTTTTTCTTGGGCCAAGTACCCAGAGAGCATGATAGCAAATAACACCATTTCTTCTGAAGATCACCACCACTATGAGATTGAAGGAGGTAAGAGACAGACAAGTTTTAGTTTGTCCTTGTGGGTTCCATCTGTCACCACGGGTTCCAAAATGTCCTTGCAGATCATGGTTTTTGCATGCTCTTGTCCGCCTTCCACTTTCCTTCCCAAATGTTAGTCTAGCTGATCTAGAGTAAATTCAGGCTCAATACTAGATGCAAAGGCAACAGCTTTGCATAGGAGTAAGAGTAGATTATGGCATTGTATCACATAGAGAGGTGGCATGCTTATCACAACTTTTGCAAATAAAAAACATGCCCAGCCACAGAATGTAATAAGTGAGACTGAATACTTTGGGTCAATGAGATAGAAATGTAATATCAGGACAATTCTAGGACACATGATCTAAGAAGTACAATTCTACTTCTGAAGGCAACAGGACTGAATATCCCAATCCTCTTCAGTCCAGCAAATAAAACTCAGTGTCAGATTTTGAAAAGATTGCATTTTATTCCTGTTATAATTTCATAAAACATGAGCAACTCAGTAATTTCTGAGAGCCACCAGCTCCAGAAATTGCATGAGGTTCAATCTTTATAACTAATCTTATTCTACATCCTTCATGGTGGTTCTGCTTCTCTGATTGTACCCTAATTGACATAAAGCCTAAAAGGAAAGGGCTAAGGAAATGATTTTATGATGATTCCAGATAACTAGACCCAGATTTCTGCTGTGAGCATCATTAAGTGAAACTGCCACTTTAAGTTATTATGCGGTAAGTCTTTCCAACTTTAGACAACTTTACACATTTTCTGCATGATATATTTTAAGCAAAAATTTAAGTATTAGAAGAAAGTTGCTCTGAACACCTGTTTCCAGATGAGATAAAAGGAGGTTTTACTTAGAATTAAATCATCTGATCCAGACCACAGATTAAATCCACAGACCACAGTCGCTGATCTCTCTTGCCTGAGATCTGCACGTGTGCATTGCAGATTGGCTCCTGTAGCAAAGGATGGGAGTAGAGGGGTTCTCTTACTGAGCCTAGGGTTTTTGTTTTGCTTTTACTGTCACTTCAAACACTGTGAGTTCCCAGAGAGCACAGAGATACATTGCTGAATCTTCTAGCTGTAAGGCTGAAATGGTGAGGTCGATGGATTTCCTTGCTTTCTGGAAGTTGACATAATAGCGATCATGTTTTGCATTCTGATATTCAGCAGAATACTGGCGAATAAGGAAAACTATCTTTCTGCTGGGAAGTTGCTTGTACCAAAAAATATAGTAAGACTCCTCACGTGTTTCATACAGGCAGTTCAGGGTGACTGCTTTCCCCACTGGCATGGATATTGGTAGCTGGGCTTGAGTAACCTTCTGGGCCACACTGGATCCTGTGGGAAAAATCAGAAAACAGAGCTGATCCTTTGATGTAGTGAATAAAATATTATAAGAACTAGACTAATTTAGGAGCCAGCGACAAACCAAATTAAAATCATAGTATGCTCGCTTTTCTCCATTTTCTCCTTTCCTTCTCAAGTCCATGAGAAATACGTGCCTGTTTGTAATCTTTCCATCCTTAACATTTTTACCCACATTTGGAACCACCCATACCAGAGTAGCTGAAGGCCACAAATATGCACAGCAGGTTGGAGAACAGCATGTGGCATGTAGCTCTCTGCACAAATGTGAGTTGTACTGCCTCAAGCTCAGAGCTCAGCGCCTCTGAGGGCTCTGTGGTGTGTGTATAGTTCCTGGGTTCTGATGCTATCTCCCCAAACAGGAAATTGAGTCTTATGTTTACAAACTACATGTCTATGTACAGATGAGAAAAAATGTCTGGCTCACCCCAAATCTTTACTTTGTCTAGTTGTCATTCCCTAGTCATTAGGATAGACAGAATCTAGAAAAGGGATATAAGGAAAGCAGTTTGTATTGAGGGTCATAGCTGAGGGGAACTGCAGTTGAACCAGTTTACATACATTGATATTATTCAATGGAATAATTGTGGGGACCCATTTAAAGTAGTCATTCATTTAGCATATATTTACTTTGTGCCATCAGAAACGAATTAAATTTAAAGGAACAATACTCAGATCTTTGACTTTCTCTGTGAAAGGCAGTCCTATTCTAAATAATTACTGCATCTCTTTCTTCCTCCTTACTGAGTTCTAGGGTCCTAGTTAAGTTCTACAATAAATAAAGCTACTTCAAAATCAAAGGATAAAAATCAGTCCTTAACTTTCAGAAGCTGTTCAGTTGACTATGTTTTTTTTTAAAATTTTTATTGTACTTTAGGTTTTGGGGTACATGTGAAGAACATGCAAGATTGTTGCATAGGTACACAAGTGGCAGTGTGATTTGCTGCTTTCCTCCCCTTCACCTATATCAGGCATTTCTTCCCTTGCTATCTCTCCATAAAATGTCATCCTTTCAAAATCTCAAGTTAAGTTTTATTTACTAGACTGAAGAAGATCAGGATATTCAGTCTTGTTACCTTCAGAAG
>CAUYLG010073710.1:0-57713 GCA_963573385.1 Cacajao melanocephalus | reverse complement strand
TGTATTCCAGCCTGGGCAACAGAATGAGATCTTGCCTCAAAAAAAAAAAAAAAAAATATATATATATATATATATATATATTGTATGACACATGACTTATATAAAATTCAAATTTCAGTGTCAGAATCCATAAATAAAGTTTTATTGGAACACAGCCACACTCATTCATTTAATGTATCATCTACAATGGCTTTCATACTACAATAGAAGAATTGAGTAGCTGCAACAAAGACCATATGGCCAATAAAGTCCAAAATATTTACTTAGGGCCAGAGCAGTGGCTTATGCCTATAATCCCAGCACTTTGGGAGGCCAAGAGAAGAAGCCTGCTTGAGGCCAGGAGTTCAAGACCAGCCTGGGCAACAAAGTGAGACCGATAAAAAAAAAAAAAAGAAAACAATAAAAAGTGAGCGAAGATCGTGCCACAGCACTCCAGCCTGAGCAACAGAGCAAGTGTCTTTCACCAAAAAAAAAAAAAAAAAAAGAATAAAGACAAAGATTTAAAAACATCTTTACTTAGAGAAAATATAAATGTTTGAGGTGATTGGATTTCCCAATTACCCTGATCCCAGCACTTCAGGATGCTGAGGATGGAGGACTGCTTGAGCACAAGAGTTTGAGACTAGCCTGGGCAACATAGAGAGACTTCATCTCTACCAAAAATAAAAAAAAATTAGCTGGGTGTGGTGGTGCAGATATGCAGGAGGCTAAAGTGGGAGGATCACTTGAGCCTGGGAGATTACGGCTGCAGTGACCCATGACTGCACCGCTGCACTCCAGCCTGAGTGACAGAGCAAGACCTCATCTCAAAAAAAAAAAAAAAAAAAAATCACCTATATTCCCCAAAATATGTACAACTACTATATAAAAATTTAAAAAAATATTTACCATTTGGCCCAGTACAGAAAAAGTTGGCCAAACTTTGCTCCAAGGCCTAAGTATCCACTGTTTATAAGAAACATACTTGGGGCCGGGCACAGTGGCTCATGCCTGTAATCCCAGCGTTTTGGGAGGCAGAAGCGGATGGATTGCTTGAGGTCAGGAGTCTGAGACCAGCCTGGTCAACATGGTGAAACCCTGCCTCTACTAAAAATATAAAAATTAGCTGGGTGTGGTGGCATGTGCCTGAAGTCCCAGCTACTTGGGAGGCTGAGGCAGGATAATCGCTTGAACCCAGGAGGTGGAGGTTGCAGTGAGCTGAGATCACACCACTGCACTCCCCGAGAATATGTCTCAAAAGGAAAAGAAAAAAAGAAACACACTTGATGGTCAGGTGTGGTGGCTCATAGCTCTCAGCACTTTGGGAGGCCAAGGTGGGAGGATCACTTGAGCCCAGGAATTCGAGACCTGCCTGGGCAACAAAACAAGACAATGAGAGCTATGCAAGTGTTTGCTCTCATTGTCTTGGTAACCCAGGACTGACCTGGGAGAAGAAGCTCCCATCAGCCTATCTCTATTTAAAAGAAAAGAAAAGGAACACACTTTAAATATAATAATCTAGATGGGTTGAGAGTAAAACAACAGGGAAAAGATATGCTATGCAAACATTACGCATCAGAAAGGTAGAGTGCCTATATTAGTATCAAATAAAGTTAACTTCAGAAAAAGGAATGTTACCAGGAATAAGGAGAGACATTATATAATGACACAGGGGTCAATTCATCTAGAGGATATAACAATCTTAAACATTTATGTGCCCAATTACAAAGCTTTAAAATACATGAGGCAAAAATGGATAGAATAGAAGTGACACAGACAAATTTTCTGAAATTACAGGGTGAGATTTGAAAACTCCTCTCAATAATTGATGGAACAAGTAGAAAATCAGTAAGGATAGAGAAGACTTGAATAACATGATCAACCTACTGGCCCCAATTGACCGTTATAGTACACTGCACCCACCAACAGCAGAAACACATTCAATGCAAGTCCACACAGAACATTTACCAGGACAGACCGTATGCTGAGCTTTAAAGCAAGTCTCAATAAATTTAAAAGGATTAAAGTCCTCGATGTTCTCTGACCATCATAGAGCTAGATTAGAAATCAATAATAGAAAGATCTCAGGAAAATCCCCAAATCCTGTCTCCATCACTGCCTTGCCGTGTGACCTTGGAATTGTGCTGCAGTTTCCACACCTGTGAGGTTAGTTCAATTGTAGGCCCTTCCTCACCGGGTTTTATGAAGAGTGACTGAGTGAATCCGGCACACAGCAAGTGCTATGCAAGTGCCTGCTCTCATTGTCTTGGTGACGCACGACCAACCCAGGAGAAAAGGCTCCCACCATCTTGGCTGTGGGACCCCAGGGCAACCGCCTGTCTTACCCTCTGTCCTCCCTCCTGGCAAGTAAGAATGGCCAGGGTCCCTGCAGACCATATATATCTATAGGGCCTGAAGGCAGAAGAGATGCTGAAAGGGCCTCCCAGACCTCCCACCCTCATATTCCCAGCACATAATATTGAAAACAGCAGCAGTCCTCTGCAGAACACACGCGCAAAGTGCTATGCTAGGCACTGGGATGGGGATGGAGTGAGGGCTTGATAGAGAGATGAATTATACAGCCCCCTGAAAAATAAAACCAAGACACAAAGACCCAGGGTCTGGCTCAACCTCTTCAGAAACCAAGTCTCTCCTAATCCATCTTATAGGTCAATGCTGTCATCCATGCAAAACAAAATTACTTGGCTGGGCATGGTGGCTCACACCTGTAATCCCAGCACTTTGGGAGGTCGAGGTGGGTAGATCATCTGAGGTCAGGAGTTCAAGACCAGCCTGGCCAACATGATGAAATCCCATCTCTACTAAAAATACAAAAAATTGGCCAGGTGTGGTGGGTTGCACCTGTAATCCCAGCTACTCGGGAGGCTGAGGCAGGAGAATCACTTGAATCCAGAAGGTGGAGGTTACAGTGGGCCGGGATTGTGCCACTGCACTCTAGCCTGGGCAACAAGAGCAAAACTCCATCTCAAAAAAGAAAAAAAAAAAAAAAAAGACAACACAACAACAACAGAAATTACTCAGTGCCTGGTCCACACCAGGCACCCTCTAGCTCCCTGAAAACACAGTATGGGTGACTGGTGGTGATGATGCGGGCACTCACTAAGGCAGCAGAGGGAACACAGACTGCGAGTCAGATTTGGGAGTAAGGACATGAGCTCTGTTTTGCACAAGGTGAGTTTGGAGATGTCTGTTTGGCTCCCAAGAGGAGCAGTCCCAGTGGGCTGGACACAGGGAGGGGTCTAGAGATGTCTTCAGAAGTGTTAGTATACATACAACAAGGAAAGTCCAGCAGTAGGTGAGATGGACCCTGACAGTGTGTACAGAACAGTGGTCTCTGGCGGGAAGGGCACCCTGGGAGGTGTTTGGTAAAGTGTAGGCCACTAGTGGTCAGAGTAGGACAGCTCAAAAAGTCAAGGCATGGTCTGACTAATGAGGAATACCTGTTCTGTGATTATCTGAGCCTAACTTTTTGGTACATTAAAAACCCAAGGTTTTTTTTGCATTACTATAATATAAACCAAAATCTCCAGAAATGTACCTCTTGTTTGAATTGAGGAACTACTGGATGTTGTTTTGTTTGGAACTTTGCTGAGAGCTGCTCAGCAATGGGGGAAATCATCTCTCTGACAGCAGCTCTGCTCGTACTTGAGACCCAAGTCAAGACCCCTGCAGCAGCAGCATTAACAGATCATCACATTCACAGTGACTTGTATTTGCACAAACATACTCATTCGTCAACTATTTCAATGTGTCAGATATAGAGTGGCAGCACAATTCTGTTAAATGATCTTCTCATCATGCCACTTACTCTAAGCAGGCGCCGACTATCGCATTCTCTCTTCCAGTGTAACCTCACCCAGGCATTTGTGTATTCCCATAATATTATTTTATTAGGAGTCATTTCCCTGCTTTTTCTCCTTCATATTGCAATTAGGATATTATATTACAAATTATGTGTGTAGGAAGATATATTACCCTTGAATTTCAGCTCAGGGTGGAAAAGGACATATTAACAAATAATTGTTATAAAAAGAGGGTGCTGGATCTGCAAACACGGAAAACTCACTGGTGTGAGTGAGAAGCCCCATATGAGGGGTGGCAGAAGGAACCCACAACAAATGAAACAGGACGAGAGCAGCTGGAGGAAACCAGGAGGACACAGAGCCTAGAAGCAAGGAGTTTCTAAAAGGGTGACCAACTGGGCAAATGCTGCCTGGAGGCAAGACAGGGACTGGAGGTATGGATAAGGGGTTGCATGTGCCCCTGGTACAGCTGGGGTTAAGGGCACAGCCAAGCTACTGGCTAGATCTGAGGTTTTGGGGTTCTCTGGCCAGGAGGGTGTGGGGAAACGGGGACCTGGGGAAAAGTTGAGGACAATGGCTGCAGAGACGGCATAGGAGCCACCTGGAGATGGATGAGTGAAAGCAGGAAGGCTCACAGAATGGAAAGAGGGAGGTCAGAGGACTCACCACACCAAGTGACCAAGGGAGAGTCAGGAGGGACAGGGACCATGGTCAGAGTGAAACCTTAGAAATATTGACTCCCAGCTGGGTGTGGTGGCTCACGCCTGTAATCTCAGCACTTTGGGAGGCCGACCGAGGTTGGTGGATCACTTGAGGTCAGGAGTTCGAGATCATCCTGGCCAACATGGCAATACCCCATCTCTACTAAAAATGCAAAAATTAGCCAGGCAAGGTGGTGCACGCCTGTAATCCCAGCTACTCGGGAGGCTGAGACAGAATTGCTTGAAAGCAGGAGGTGGAAGTTGCAGTGAGCCGAGATTGTGCCACAGTACTCCAGCCTGGGCGACAGAGTAAGACTTTGTCTCAAAAAAAAAAAGGAAAAAAACATGTTGACTCCCGAGGCAGAGCTGTCTTGAATAGTGACAAGCCTTCAGGTTTGGCTGCAGGAGGCTGTGGGCTGAGGGGGCACTGGAGAGAAGGGGCCCAGATAGTGGGTTCTGGCAGGACTGCTGCAGGTCAGCTACCAGCCAAGTCCCCAAGGGTGATGGCACCAAACTCCACCTCCCCCACTGGACCATGAGTCCCACAAGGGCAGGGACTGGCCTGCTGAGTCATGGTGCTGCGTCACAAACATCTGCTGAATGAGTGAATGTGTGAGAGGACTTTGGGTGCAGAAGACACTGGGCCCCAGGGCCAAAGGCTCTGATGAGGGAGGGGACATGAGTGGGGGCTGTCTGGGTGACAGTGATGGGAAGGGGCAGAAAACAGCTGGCTGGAGAATGTGACCCTCAAGAAGAGGGCCACTGGCCAGGTGGCAGAAGCAGTGGCCTGCACTAGTCTGCCCCCCGCCTTACTGTGGGGACATGACCAGATTTGTCATGGCAGATCTCCTGGGCACCCTCTCAGCACCTCACATACCTGGCTCTCTCCCTCTGTTTCGAATGCTCCTCCCTCTGCTTGGCATGGACGACTCTGTTTCTGCCTTTAGGACTCAACCCAGTTCACCTCCTCAGGAGGCCCTTCTCTGACCACCCCCATACTCTACTGTTCTATTACTGTATCCTGGTTGGTTCCTCAATAGCACATTTTATGTGCATCTGCAACATCATTATATGGAAAATTTAGTACATTTCACTTGGACTGTGTGGCAGGCAGAATAGGCCCTGCCTACCACCACCAAAGACGTCTCTATCCTAATCCCCAGAACATGTGAAGATGTGACCTTACTTCGAAAAAGTGACTTGGCCACTGTGATTAAGTTAAGGATCTGGATATGGGGGGATTACTCTGGATTATCCAGGAAGGCCCAAAGGAAATAAGGGTCCTTATGAGTGGAAGAAGGAAGTTAGAGAGAGAGATTTGTGGATCCTACGCTGCTGGTTCTGAAGATGGAGGAAGGGGCCGTGAACCAAGGAATGCAAGTGGCTTCTAAATGCTGGAAAAGGTAAAGAAACAAATTCTCCCGTAGAGTCTCCAGAAGGAACCAGCCCTGCCAAGAACTTGATCTTAGCCCATTGAGATCTGTTTCAGACTTCCAATCTCCAGAACTATAGGAGAATAAATGTGTATTGTTTTAAGCCACTAAATTTGTGGTTATTTTTTGCAATGGCAATAGGAAACAAATAGGGCTTTCATTGGATGTTTTGTTTACTGTGATTTTTTTTTTTTGAAACCGCTTCGCTCTGTCACCCAGGCTGTAGTGATCACAGCAGTGGCGTGATCACAGCTCACTGTAATCTCAACATCCCAGGCTCAATCGATCCTCTACAGGGGTATAATTTGAAATGATGCCCATCCAAAACCCTTAAAAAAAACCCATAAAAACTCACAAGTGTCCAAGTCAGTGGACCAGGTGAATTGCTAATGCCTACCATACTGCAGCTAGTTCCACTTAGTTAGGAGAAGGGGAAAACCTGCCACCTATTAAGGTTAGTCTTGAATTGAAAAATGTACAAATTAGATAATATCTTTGGGACCTATTCTTTGAATAAAATAGGATGTCCAGTGTTGATTTATCTGTTTACTTGTTTATTCTCGGCTCCTCCGCGGGCAGGGATATGGCTGATTTCACCTGAGTGCCTGGTACACGGATGCTCAACAGGCATCTGTGGAATTTTTAGAGGCATGTGAACCAGGGCAAATCCATCTTGAATAGGAGTTGGGTAAAATGAGGCTGAAGCGTACTGAGCTGCATTCCTAGATGGTTAAGGCATTCTAAGTCACAGGATGAGATAGGAGTTTGGCACAAGATACAGGTCACAAAGACCCTGCTGACAAAATGAGTCACAGTAAAGAAGCTGGCTAAAACCCACCCAAACTGAGATGGCCATGAGAGTGACCTCAGGTTGCCCTCACTGCTATACTCCCATTAGTGCCATGACAGCTTACAAATGCATGGCAACGTCAGGAAGTCACCCTATGTGGTGGCATGAATAATCCATCCCTTGTTTAGCATACCATCAAGAAATAACCATAAAAATGGGCAACCAGCAGCCCTTGGGGCTGCTCTATCTATGTAGCCATTCTTTTATTTATTTATTTATTTATTTACTTACTTACTTACTTATTTATTTATTGAAACAGAGTCTCGCTCTGTTGCCCAGGCTGGAGTACAGTGGTGAGATCTCGGCTCATTGCAACCTCCCCCTCCCAAGTTCAAGCAACGATTGGAGCAGCCATTCCCTTTTTTTTTTTTTGAGATGGATGCTTGCTCTGTCTCCCAGGCTGGAGTGTAATGGCATAATGGCACAATCTTGGCTCACCGCAACCTCTGCCTCCCGGGTTCAAGCAATTCTCCTGCCTCAGCCTTCTGAGTAACTAGGATTACAGGCACCTGCCACTGCATCTAGCTAATTTTTGTATTTTTTAGTAGAGACAGAGTTTTGCCATGTTGGCCAGGCTGGTCTTGAACTCCTGACATCAGGTGATCCACCCCACTTGGCCTCCCAAAGTGCTAGGATTACAGGCATGAGCCACCACGCTTGGCCGGAGTAGCCATTCTTTTATTCCTTTACGTTCTTAATAAACATGCTATCACTTTATGGACTTGCCCTGAATTCTTATGCAAGATCCAAGACCCCTCTATTGGGGTCTGGATGGAGACCCCTTTCCTATAAAAGAATGACCATGGGTGAGTGAATTCTGTGGTGGGGAGGTGAGGAAGAAGTGTTCCTCAAGAAGGCCAGATACCTGGCGTTGCCCTAGAGAGGCTCCCAAGGGCCTTGAGGGCTGTGCTGGGCTTGGGCAGTGTTGAGGATCCCCTGGCATGGGGGAAGGAGTCTGGTCCCGGCCCCAGCCCAGCCCTGCCTCTAGCTGACACACAGTCTTTGGCAAGCCACTCCTTCTCTCTGGGTCTCAGTCTCCTAATCCGTAAACAGGGAGGATATTCCCTGTTTTAAGCATTCTCCTTGGCTTTCCATGGTTCTCATGAGGAACAGGAGGTGAGAAGAGCTGCAGGAATAGCAATCAAGTCCAGCTGCTATTTAAAGCCCAGGGTAGCAAACGTGGATGCTTACGGAGACCAGGCCAGCAGGCAACTGCGGTGGGCAGTGGGAACGGGGGCGGATGGGAGCAGACTGTGACACCAGGCAGGAATGCCAGCCAAGCACTGCCAGATCTCCCAGATTTTCAAGGAAAGCAAGAAATCTGAATTTGTGACTGAATTTGCTCAAAGTGTTGGCATCTAATTCCCAGTTTCTTAAAACTGCAGGCCAAGGCTGGGCACAGTGGCTCAAACCTGTGATCTCAGCATTTTGGGAGGCCAAGGCGGGCAGATCACTTGAAGTCAGGAGTTCAAGACCAGCCTGGTCAACATGGTGAAACCCCGTCTCTACTAAAAACACACCTAGCCAGGAGTGGTGGCATATGCTTGTAATCCAAGCTACTCAGAAGGCTGAGGGAGAATTGCTTGAACCTGGGAGGTGGAGGCTACAGTGAGCTTAGATAGTGCCACCGCACTCCAGCTTGGGTGACAGAGGGAGACTCTGTCTCAAAATAACAACAACAACAGTAACAAACCTGTTGTCCAGACACCATAAGCTGTGGGTGTCTGCTCTCTGACATGTAGTTTCTTGGAGCTTGGGACAGGGGAAAAGAAGTTCTGTCTGAGATACTAGGTCCCTGTGGGACTTTGAGAAAACATCTAGGCAGTGAAGGCTGTCCTGGCTCAGAGATTCTATGTCCCTATGATGACCAGGGCAATGTCCAAGACAGCAACACCGATCCTGTTATGATCGTACCCCTCCTGCCCACACAAGGCTGTTGGGCTCACAGAACACTCTTCCTTAGCAGCCTCAATGAATCCTCACAACCCTGAGATGTGGGCATCTTTCTCCCCATCTTTCAGGGAAGGACACTGAGGCAGGGGAGGGGTGCGGCCTGGCCAAGCTCACACAGCCAGTGAGTGGAAGAACTGGAGCTCAGCTCCCCTAACCCCATTCTGAGTCACACAGCTCTGCAGGGGAAAATGGGGAATCAAATCTACCAGGCGATGCCACAGCCCCAACCCATTCCAGGCCTCAGATGGGTTCCTCCCCAGCCCCAAGCGGAGGCAGATAGAAAGCTTCTCACCAGACTCCGCTGACACAGCGCGTGGACAGTGCCCGGGGCATGATCTCCGAGCCCTGCTGCATGAAGCCCCCCACGGGAAACCACAGGCTGTTGCCCAGCGTGTACTGGTTCTCCAGGATGTGGGGGCGTGCCCGCAGGCACGGGTGCGGGTTATACCACTCGTAGGGGCTCAGCCTGTGGAGAGACATGAAGTGCTGGATGGGGCCCAGGGCCCAGGTAGGGAGGAAAAGGAGAGAAGCAAAGGGAAAAGGTGAAGTTATGGTGATCAGAAGGGGAAGAGATGGAAAAAAGGAGCAAGACACACAGAGAAGAGGCAGAGAGAGATGCACAGAGATAGGGACAGAAGAGGCAGAGAGAAACACAGAGATGCACAGAGAGAAATAAAGAAGGGAGGAGGCAAAAGAGGAAAGAGGCAGGAAGAGCAGGAAGGGGAGAGACCCAGACACAGAACCACAAAGCACAAGTGAGAGCCACAAGAGGAAGAATGAGACCCAGACACAGGGCACAAAATCAAGAAAGGAGAGCACAGGGAATCTGAGGCCCTGAAGGGAAAGCCAAGGATGGTTCCGAGAGAGAAGGTGCAGGTTGGTCCCAGAGGCCCTGGCTTGTGCCTCCTCCAGCCCCTTCCTTCCCAGTAGGCAGTAGACTCACCTGGCGGCCAGAAACAGGACACAGCTAACAGCCAGGTAGGCAAGAAGCATGAAGAGCCACACGGCAGGGGAGAAGGGGTCCAGGAAGGAGAAGTAGCCGGGCTTGCGGCCCTACAGGGAGAGGGAGTGAGACCCAGAGCCACCCCTGGCCTGAGCCTCACACCCAGCCCCTGCCCCACCAGGGACCTGGGAACCTGACCGGCCCCTCTGAGGTCCTGGAGGAGTCTGGCTCCCACTCATAGCCCCCTGCCCTGAGCCTCCATGCCAGGCCATCAGTCCACGGTCTCCAGCGGAACCATACCATGTGCACTCGGTAGAGGATGCTGATCCCCAGGGTCATAAAAGGCTTGGAAAAGTCGATGACCTTCTCCCGCTCGGCTGTGATGGTGAAGGCGGCCACGGCCAGGTCTGCCTTCTGCTGGAGGGGAAGCCGGGCAGGGGCGGAGGGGGGCAGAGGGGAAGACAGAAGTGGACAGTTAAAGAGAAATGCATGGAGAGTGAGCGACTGAGGGAGGCGAGAGAGAGAGAGGTAGGGAGGGGAAGGGGCCAGGAGCCTGGACTGACTCCAGGAGCCCACGTTGGGCCTGAAATCAGACCCTCATCACGTGTCCATCCTCATCATCTCACGTCTCCAGGCACACTGACTCTGTCCCCAGGCCTCAATTGTGCCCCAACATCAAGGGCTGGGTGGGGATGGAAGGGTTCCCCAAACTCCAATTCAAGCAGCAACTTATACCTAGGGCCATAAAAGAGCCAAAGTCCTGAAGGGGCTGAGACTGACAGCACTCGAAGTAACACAGGCCTGGATAGAACACAGAGCAGCAAGAGAGGATGCAGGGCCCAGAAATGACGCCGGGTGGGGAGGAAGGGTGCAAGTCAGTGTCTACAGCCAGTGGAGACGTAACCCAGGCCCTGGCCCAGTGTACAGTCAGGGAGACAGGGCCCAAGCCCAAAACAGCATCCTGGTCAGGAGATAACACCGGTACCAAAGCACAACCCTGGATGAAGGAGAGACAACCCAGGCCCAAAACTTTGACTGGAGTCAGAAATAGATGGCATAGGACCCAAATACAAACCCAAGGTCAGTGAGAGATGGCACAAAAGGTAACCACAAGGTAGAGAGAGGTGGTACAGGCTGAAAACAAAACCCAAGGTCAAAGGGAGAGCAGACAGGCCCACTGTGAAACCCAGGGTTGGGGAGAGAGGACATAGACCTCATAGATGACCCCACACAGAGAGGGAGATGGCACAGGCTAAACAGCTAAAGCCAGGTAAGGGAGAGATGGCACCAGCCTCGATACAGCTGCAGAGCAGAGCGAGACAGCACAGCCCTGAAAGCATCATCCAGAGGCGGCGGTGTGGCAGGGGCCCAGAACGTGGATTCGGAGAATCTCTCTGGGAATTCCCGGGTGTCGAGCGTAGGGAGCTTCTATCCCCTTTCTTGTACACTTGCCACTTTTATGACTAATACGTGAATTGTCATGGGAATCGTCACAGCTAATGTAGGACTCCCATTATTTTAAGCACCCACTGGGGGTCTGTTCTGGCAAGGCCATGTGTGGTGGCCACGTCCTCATTTCAGAGAGGAGGAAGCAATGGCCTTTCAGGTGGGCTCCAGTCCTGAGGCCAGCGCTCAAGACCCTACTTCCTCCTGAAAGCCTAAGGGCCCCCCATCCTTTGTTCCCACATTGGCCTCCTTCTCACACACTCCTGGGGCCATCCCTTGGGTCAGACACCTGCCTCTTGCTGGGCTAGGCAAGGACAGCAGCTCTGCTCCCAAAACACTCCTCAGATCTGTTCATTTCTTTATACCTCCACCACCCAGGCCCAGGTCACGAGTATTTCACTCCTGACCACAGCACTGGCCACCTCACTGGCACCCCCTGTTGCCACTCATAACCTCCCAATCCATTCCTCACATATAAGCCAAGGGGGCAGTCTCCTGTTTAAAACCTGCTATGGCTTCCCCCAGCACCTAAGACAAAATCCTCTCATGGCCAAGAGGCCCTGGCAACCTGGGGCTCAGCTGCCCGGCCAGCCTCCCCTCACATCCTCTGTCTTGCCAGCTCTGCTCCAGCCATGATGGCCTGTTCTTTCCTCAACACAGCAGGCTTATGCACACCTCAGGGCCGTTGCACATGCTCTCCCCCCAGCTCTTCTTCCCCATTCCAGGCTCCCATCACATCCACCTCTTCAGCCCTCCCCAAAGCAGCCTCCAGACCACCTCACTCTCACCCTAGGTTCCTCTCACATTCCCCGTGGCCCTTTTTTTTTTTTTTTTTTTTTTTTTTTTCCTGTGGAGACAGAATCTTGCTCTGTCACCCAGGCTAGAATGCAATGGGGCAGTCTCATGTCACTGCAACTTCCGCCTCCCGGGTTCAAGCGATTCTCCTGCCTCAGCCTCTCAAGTAGCTGGATTACAGGCACATGCCACCATGCCCAGCTAAGTTTTGTATTTTTCGTAGAGACGGGGTTTCACTGTATTTGTCAGGCTGGTCTCAAACTCGACCTCAGGTGACCTGCCTACCTTGGCATCCCAAAGTGCTGGAATTATAGGCGCGAGCCACTGCACCTGGCTCCATCACCCTGTTCTTAGCACGAATGGAGATGGCCTTGCTTGGGTGCTCGGTAATGGGCTGTCTTCATTCCATTACAGGTTCCTTGCCTGTCTGGCTCAGTGGGGCAGCCTAGAGCCTGCAAAGAACAGGTTCCCAACAGATCCTGCTCTGGTTTGACCGAGTGTAGCCTTTCTGAATGGCATCCCAGGCAGTCGATGGCTCCCCCACCACATTCCTGGGCTACTCGCCAGCCCTCTCTTTCGTGCCAGCTTCTTTCTGGCTATGCCTGAGGTGCCTATCTACCCTGCAGAGCTGGATCCCACCCATCCCTCCAGGGACCCTCATGCCTTCGCTCCACTAGGATGCCTTTCATGGACCCCTACTCCCTGGACACACTTGATCTCAACCCCTCACTCAATTTGGAAAATATCTGTTTCTTCTCCGCCTCTGCTGCTAAACCACACGCATTCCAGAGACAGGGCCAGCTGGACATGTCATATGTCTCTGGCACCACTCAGGGGCCAGCTCAGAGCAGGATCTGCTATGTCTCATGTCCCATCCACCTCTGCTGAAACCCAGGAATGTGGCTGCTTCCTCTGGGGCCCTCCCAGATGCTCCCAGATGCAGAGACCTCTTCTTCCCTGGTGCCACAATGGAACCTCATGCAGTCAGACGCTCACACACACAGCACTTGCCCCATGCAGTCGCTGTCACAGGGTTTTCCCCAGAGCAGCTTGTTTGGTCCCCAGAGCAACCCAATGCAGAGGGACCTCCAGTCCCACCATTCCACACATGAAGAAACTGAGGCACAGAGACTAAGTATCTTGCTCTAACTGACCCCTGGATTTGGAACCACTCCCTTCCTAGGGGCTTTATCCCTCCATGGCTGGGGGTGTCTGAAGTCAGGCCCAGGTAGGTGACTCCTCCCTGGATCCTAGGGAGTTTAAGAAATGAGGGCTGACTGATCAGAGGAGTCAGCGAGTCTTAGAACCTCTGGCCAATACGGTGGTGGCAGCGGCCTCCACCCTCTCCCTGACACTGCTCCACATCCAGTCTTCCATCCATTACCATCCCAGGCAGAAGCATGGGGGTTCTGCCTCTACCTCACCCCTCACTGCATCCATCCTCAAGCTCCCTGATTTTGACCCCTAAACACCACTGGAACTGAGTCACTGTCCTCTGCCACCATCGCCCACACCTGCCTAGGCCACCATCTCTGACTGAAGAGCTGGTCTCTGCCTCCCAGGACACACAGCCTGTAGCTCCAGAGATCCCAACATATGACAGTCTGGTCAGAGTACTCCCCTGCTTAGATTCTGCAATGGGCGGGGTACAGCGGCTCATGCCTATTAACCCAGCACTTTGGGAGGCCGAGTCAGGAGGATTGCTTGAACCAAGAGTTCAAGACCAGCCTGGGTAGTGTAACAAGATCCCATTTCTACTAAAACTAAAAACAAATAAATAAATTCTGCAATGACTCTGCTTGTTCTTATTTTTATTTTTAGAGATAGGGTCTCGCTTTGTTACTCAGGCAGGAATGCAGTGGTGCAATCATAAGTTACTGCAGCCTTGAATTCCTCAGGTGATCCTCCCACCTCAGCCTCCTGAGTAGCTGAGACTACAGGTGTGTGTCACTACGCCTGACTAATTTTGCTTATTTCTTTTTTTTTTTTTTTTTTTTTGAGACGGAGTCTCACTCTGTCACCCAGACTAGAGTACAGTGGCTCAATCTCTGCTCACTGCAATCTCTGCCTCCCAGGTTCAAGCTATTTTCCTGCCTCAGCTTCCCGAGTAGCTGGGATTACAGGCACATACCACCACGCTTGGCTAATTTTTGTATTTTTAGTATAGACAGGGTTTCACCTTGTTGGCCAGGCTGGTCTCAAACTCCTGACCTCAGGTGATCCACCCACCTTGGCCTCCCAAAATGCTGGGATTATAGGCATGAACCACCATGCCTGGTCTAATTTTGTTTATTTCTTATAAAGAACAGGGTCTGGCTATGTTGCCCAGGCTAGTCTTGAACTTCTGGGTTCAAGTGATCCTCCTGCCTTGGCTTCCCAAACTGCTGGGATTACAGGTATGAGACACAGCACCTTGCTCTTATTATTACTACTATTGGTTTTGTTTTGTTGTGTTTTGTTTTTGAGACCAAGTCTTGCTCTGTAGCCCAGGCTGGAGTGCAATGGCATGATCTCAGCTCACTGCAACCTCCGCCTCCCAGATTTAAGCAATTCTCCTGCCTCAGCCTCCTGAGTAGCTGGACTACAGGTGCATGCCACTACACCTGGCTAATTTTTTACTTTTAGTACAGATAAGGTTTCACCATATAGGCCAGGCTGGTCTCAAACTCCTGACCTCAGGTGATCCACCTGCCTCAGCCTCCCAAGGTGCTGGGATTACAGGCCTGAGCCACTGTGCCTGGCCCTACTTTTATTATTATTATTCTTATTATTATTGGAGATGGAGTCTCACTCTGTCACCAGCCTGGAGTGCAGTCGCATAATCTTGGCTCACTGCAAACTCCACCTCCGAGGCTCAGGCAATTCTCCTGCCTCAGCCTCCCAAATAGCTGGGATTACAGGCGCACACCACCATGCCCAGCTAATTTTTATATTTTAGTAGAGACAGAATTTCACCACGTTGCCCAGGCTGGTCTCAAACGTCTGACCTCAGGTGGTCCACCTGCCTCGGCCTCCCAAAGTGCTGGGATTACAGGCGTGAGCTGCCGCACCCCACTGCCTTGTTCTTAAACTGTCATCCAAACACCTCGCCTGGCCTGATGAGGCCCTGACCACATCTATCACCCCAACAAGACCATGCTCCACACCTGTTCCCCTTATGAGACCATGCCTCACACCTGGCCCCAAAAAGTCCTGCACCATCCAATCCCCACAGCCTCACCCCCTACCATCTTGCTCTGTCCCACATTGCAGCCATGCTGCCCTTTCCATTTGTTCATTCTTTCATTTATTTACCTGCTTGACAAATATTTGTGGAGCAATCTCCACTAGCCCAGCAGAATTCTAGCTTTGGAGATACAGCAGTGAACAGAAACATACAATGTTAGGTACCGACAAGTGCTGTGATGAAAAATCAAGCAGGCAGGGAGGGAGATGCTGTTTCGGGTCCACTCCCCACTGTTGCGGGGTTGGGGAGTTCTTATTTGAATAGCAACATGAAGAAAGTACAGAAAAAGCAGAAGACCTAGTGGGAAGGTTCCAGGCTGAGGGATCAGCAGGTTCAGTCCCTGAGGTGGGAAGAGACTTGCAGTGTCCAGTGAGGCTGGAGCAAAATAGGAGGGGCAGGGAGGGCAGCAGGGTGGGGCCCAGAGCCTGGCCGGGCCCTGCGGGTGACAGTAAGGGGACTGGATTCTGCACCTTGAGCAATGGAGGACATTGCATGCGGATGTCATATAGGAAGGCGTGAGCAGAGGGTGACATGATCAGACCACAGGTGCAAAAGTAGATGTGGGAACCAGGGAGCCCACTGCAGATGACCATGGAGGTGCTGGGGGCAGGCTGAGTGGCAGCGGTGGTGGTGGAGAGAGACGGTGAGATTTGGGTTTCATCTGAAGGTAGGATGGAAGGATCCTAAATGGTGCAAGTTCCTCCTAAGCTCCTCCCAGAGCCTTTGGATCCCCCTTCCCTCCTCCTACTCACTTTTCATTTCTAGAAGAAAGGCTATTTGTTTTTGTTTTTCAAACAGGATCTCGCTCTAGCCACCCAGGCTGGAGTGTAGTGATGTGAAAATGGATCACTGCAACCTCAAACTCTTGGGCTCAAGTGATTCTCCTACCTCAACCTCTTGAGTAGCTGGGACTACAGGTGTGTGCCACCATGCCTGGCTAATTTTTTTATTTCTTGTAGAGATGGGGGTCTCACTATGTTGCCCAGGCTGGTCTTGAACTCCTTGGCTCAAGCGATCCTCCCACCTCTGCTTCCGAAAGCGCTGGGATTACAGGCGTGAGCCACCATGCATGGCAAAAGACCTATTTCTTAGAGATGACTTTTCCACCCTGACATATATCCTCCAGCCCCTACCCTGACAGGCCCCCTCACAGTTATTTAATCTCTGAAGTGAAATCAGGAAGAATTTGAATGACAAGTCACCTGCAATGATGGAGGGGTCATCCAAATGCCCCAAAGCCAATCAGAGCACTTGTGATAGTCCCTCAGCTCCCAACCCACCCTGCACACCCTGTTCTGTGCAAACCATATTCCTACTTTGCCTGCTGCGCCCTGCCAGGCTCTGCCAATAGGGGGCACAGGAGGGAGGTTGAAAGACTGAAAAGGGAGAAGGGATTGCTCCTTCCTATCTCCTCTCCCACCCCAGCTGCCTTCCACACCCGCTGGCAGCATCGGTCCCTCCTCCTGGCAGCGGATGAATCTGCTGTGCAGCTTCCCAACATCTACAAACCAGTCTCATCCAGACCCTCTCCAGAACTCAACACCAGCTGCAAGCACCTCTCCTCAGGGTCTGACTTTCAGTTTCACAGAGCCCTTCCTCTACGTTTCTGAAAGTTTCAGTTCTTTCTTCCTTCAGAACTAGGGATGTGGCCACTTCCTGCCATGATACCTCCATGACACCTGAGAGTGAGGGGTGGGAAAGCTGTGGCCCTTGGGCCAAGTCCAGTCCATCTGCCTGCCTTTGTAAATAAAGTTTTATTGGAACACAGCCACGCCCACTGTATTGTACATGACTGCTTTCCATACAACAGAAGAGCTGAGGAGTTGTGACAGTAAGGCCTTAAAGCTGAAAATACTTACACTCTGGCCAGAAAAAGCTGGCTAGGCCGGTGCAGTGGCCCATGTCTATAATCTCAGCACTTTGAAAGGCCAAGGAAGGAGGATCGCTTGAGGCCAGGAATTCAAGACTAGCCTGGGCAACACAGTTTAAGTCTACAAAAACGTTTAAGAATTAGCTGGGCATAGGGCGGGCACAGTGGCTCACGCCTGTAATCTCAGCACTTTGGGAGGCCAAGGAGGGTGGATCACTTGAGGTCAGAAGTTTGAAACCAGCCTGGCCAACATGGCGAAACCCTATCTCTACTAAAAATGCAAAATTATCCAGGCATGATGGCACATGCCTGCAAGTCCCAGCTACTCAGGAGGCGGAGGTGGGAGGATCACTTGAATGTGGGAGGCAGAGGTTGCAGTGAGCCAAGATAGTGCCACTGCTCTCCAGCCTAGGAGACACAGTGAGATTCCATCTCAAAAAAAAAAAAAAAAAGCATTCGCTGGGAGTGGTGGTGCATGCCTGTGGTCCCAGCTACTCAGGAGGCTGAGGTGGGAGGATTCCTTGAGTCCAGGAGGTCAAGGCTGCAGTGAGCAGTGATCACATCACTGCATTCCAGCCCGGGCAACAGAGCAAGACCCTATCTCAAAAAAAAAAAACAAAAACAAAAACAAAAAACCAATGCTGGCTGCTCTCTGACTTGGAGTTCTTTTACCCTCCAATTATATAGTAAATAACTTTATAGAGAAAATAATTCCCGGCCAAGTGTGGAGGCTCATGCCTGTAATCCCAGCACTTTGGGAGGCCAAGGCGGGCAGATCATGAGGTTAAGAGATAGAGACCATCCTGGCCAACATGGTAAAATCCCGTCCCTACTAAAAATATAAAAATTAGCTGGGTGTGGTGGCATGTGCCTGTAGTCCCAGCTACTTGGGAGGCTGAGGCAGAAGAACTGCTTGAACCCATGAGGCAGAGGTTGCAGTGAGCCAAGATCACGACACTGCACTCCAGCCTGGCAACAAAGTGAGACTCCGCCTCAAAATAATCACCATCATCATCTATCATCGTCATTATCTTCCTTCAAATGCAATGCATGGCTTTTGTCTCCTGGACTGGCTAATGCAGAAATAATAACATCTAGGTCACAATGGGAGCTTGGGCTGTATGGTCACTCACGGAGACAGGCAGATGTTCGGTCTCTAGGAGTCTAGCAGGGCCCAGGAACAAACCAGGAACAGTTTTTCTCTTTTTTGTTGTTGTTTTTGAGACAGGGTCTCACTCTGTCGCCCAGGCTGGAGTGCAATGGTGTGATCATAGCTCACTGTAGCCTCAACCTCCTAGACTCAAGCAATCACCTCCCACCTCAGCTTCCCAAGTAACTGGAACCACAGGAATGCACCACTATGCTCAGCTAATTTTTTAGTTTTTCTAGATATTGGGTCTCCCCGTGTTTCCCAGGCTAGTCTCGAACTTCTGGGCTCAAGTGATCCTCCCAAAGTGTTGGTATTACAGGTTTGAGCTGCTGCACCCAGCAAGGAGCAGTTTCTCAAAAGGAGAATATTTACTGCAGAAGAGGGCACAGGTCTGCTTCAAAACCCTAAAGGTCTGCACGATGAGCTAGCCACTAGTGCCTGCTCAAGGTTCCATATAGCATTCCTATTTGCCATCAACACTTTGCGAATGAATCTCTGAATGTGCTGGTCACATCAGCTTGCATGCAGCCTAGACTGGCTACAGAGTCTTTGAGGCTCTGGACCTCACCCCAAATAAAAAGCCTTACGGGGTGTTGGGAAAGTAAATGGATTGAAGTAGCACATCCCAATGTGGTATAAGTTGCCACCAAAATCCAAAAAGCCCACCAAATGTCGCAGCGTCAGTCAAACAGTACCCCCTCCTCAGCGGTCTGAGTCTCAGCTCTGTGGGGCCCCTCCTCTGAGCTTCTAAGTTTTCATCTTTTCAAACTCTTCCCCTTGTCCCCTAAGGACTAAGTGTGGTAGCTGCTTCCTGCCGTTGCTACTGCCATAACCTCTTAGTCTTCTTTTTACTCTTTAAGTTAGCTGGTTAAAACTTTACACCCAGTTAACAATTCTTTATATTAAATACTCTCTGTTCAAATAACTGATATGATTCTATTCAAGTAACTGGTGCTGGGTGTTGGTTTTGTTTTGTTTTTGAGACAGTCTTGCTGCTGCCCAGCCTGGATTGCAGTGGTGCGATCTTGGCTCACTGCAGTGTCTGCCTCCCAAATTCAAGTGATTCTTTTGCCTCAGGCTAATGAGTAGCTGGGATTACAGGTGTGTGCCACCACGTCTGGCTAATTTTTATATTTTTAGTAGAGACAGGGGTTTCACTATGTTGGCCAGGCTAGTCTCGAACTCCTAACCTTAGGTGATCCACCCACCTCAGCATCCCAAAGTGCTGGTAGGCGCAAGCTACCACATCCGGCCTGGGTTTTGTTTTTGTTTTTGAGACAAAGTCTTGCTCTGTTGCCCAGGCTGGAGTGCAGCAGTATGATCATAGCTCACTGTAGTCTTGACCTCCTAAGCTCAAGTGATCCTTCCACCTCAGCCTCCTGAGTAGCTGTGACCATAGGCATGCACCATATCCGGCTAATCTTTTTTTTTTTTTTTAATGTTTAGTAGAGATGAGGTCCTCCTATGTTGCCCAGGCTGGTCTTGAACTCCTGAGCTCAAGCAATCCTCCTGCCTCAGCCTTCCAAAGTGCTGGGATTATAGGCATGAGCCACTGTGCCTGGCAACCAGTGCTGTTTTGTATCCAGACTGGACCCTGCCAGACTGCCATCCATACGGGGTTTAATACCAACCAAACTTACTCAACTACTTCCTGCTCATCAGATCTGATCAGCATAATGTTGTCAATGTGGGGAACCAGTGTGAGGCTATGTGGACTGCAGAGTTCAAGTTCTTTGCAGCCTAAATCAGGACAGAAAGTGGGAAAGTGGATGTCACACTGAGCAAGACCATGAAGATGTGAACCCTTGGCTTCTGGTAGTCCTTGGAAATTGGTATGGAGAAAAAAGCATCTGTCACGTTAGTAGCTCACACCAGCTGCCAAGGACTGTGCTGACTTGCTCCGTTAGAGAAACTTCATTTGGGACAGCAACTGCAATTGGAGTCACCCCGATCAGGTTGACAATAATCCAAAGTCATTCTTCCAAAATCCATCTGCCTTCTGCACAGGCCAAACGGGCCAGCTGAATGGGGATGGGATCACTACCCCTGCTTCTTTCAAGCTGTTAATGATGACACTAATCTCCACAGTTTCCACAAAGGATAGATAATTGCTTCTGAATTACTATTCTGGGAAAGACAGGGAGTTCTAGGATCTTCCACATGGCTCTTTCTACCATAATGGCCCTGACTCCATGGGTCAGTGTGCCAATGTGGGATTCTGCCAGCTACCATGTGTGTCTATTCCAATTATACAACTAGGAACTGGGAAAACACAGGGTGGGATCATGGCCCCGTCAGGCCCCTTCTGAGTTAACCTGGGCTCAGAATTCCATCAATCACTTGATCACATAAGCCCCACTGTGGTCTTCCAGTCAAAGCAGGAAAAATCAAAATGATGTGCCATCCATGAAAATGACAGGGAGTTGTCTAAATAGCTAAAAGCCAATAAAAACACTCAATGCTAAGAAGGAGCCTGTATAGAAACTTTTGTAGTCTTTCTGGAAAATAATTCAACAAAATATCACAAAAGCCACAAAAAGGGTCTTTTTCTTCTACCCAGTTATTCTATTCAGAGGACCAATCCTAAGAAAATAGGCAGCAATGCAGGCAAAGTTTTCTGCATAAAGATGCTTGTTGGCCAGGTGCAATGACTCATACCTGTAATCCTAACACTTTGGGAAGACAAAATGGGTGGACCACTTGGGCCCAGGAACTCAAGACCAGCCTGGGCAATGTAGTGAAAACCCATCTCTACAAAAGATACAAAGAAGTTAGCCAGGCATGGTGGCATGCACCTGTAGTCCCAGTTATTCAGGGGGCTGAGGTGGGAGGATCACCTGAGCCTGGGGAGGTTGAGACTGCAGTGAGCTGTGATGGCACCACAGCACTCCAGCCTGGGCAACTGAGTGAGAATCTATTCTCAAAAACTAAAAGAAAAGTTGTTTGTTAATGGTTATTTACAAGAGCACAAACAATAAAAATACCTGGAAACAACTAGTTATGAAAAATGGCTACATAAATTATGGTACATCCACATGGGATTACTAGTATGCAGCCAGGTAACACTCTGTTTAAGGTTAAAACAATAAGATATTATATTTGGCCTTTCAGATGTGCAAAGATTTTATTTTAAAGACTGGTAGCAACGACTGTTGGCAAGAGTAAGGGAAATTTCACATTCTCGTGCACTTTTGGTGAGAATATAAATTGGTGAAGCCTTTTTGAACAGCCACTTGACAGTATACACTTGGAAAAAATTCATACTCTTTGACCCAGCACTTTCACTTCTTGGAATGTGTTCCTCAGGAACACTCCCACCAATCCACAGGTCAAGTTTATGGTGACACTGGCTATGCTAGCAAAACTGGAAGCCATCCAAATAGCCATCATAGCCATCAGTAGGGGATATGGTAAATAATTCATGCTGAACTACACAATGGAATCCGTATGTCTTCACCTGAATTTCAAGCAGGCATCTCAAACGATCCGTGCCCAGAGAAAACTCGTCCCGGCCCCACCAAACTGCTCCTCCCACATCCTCCTCATAGTGGAAACTGGCCTCACCATTCGCCAGCTGCTCTGGCCAAACCCCATAGTCACTCCGATTCCTCTCTTCCTCTTATGCACATCCAAACTGGCAGCATGTCTGACACAGCTGCTACTCAAACCAAGGCAAAATCTTCTCTCATTCACACCCTCCAACAGCCTTCTAAATGGACGATTCTGTTTCTACTCTGGTCCCACTAAGGTGTGTTTCAAGACAGCAGCCAGTGTAATCATGTTTAAATGATTTAAAAATTAGATCCTGCTGGTCAATGCATACAATGGAATACTACTCAGCCATAAAAAGGAATTTATGCCATGACGTGGATGAACTTTGAAAAGCTGGAAACATCATGCCAAGTGAAAGAAGCCATGCACAAAGACCACATATTGGATGATTCCATTTATGTGAAATATCTGCAATAGGTAAACCCATGGAGACAGAACGACAGGTGGTTGCCAGGGGTTGGAGTAGCGGTGAGGGAATGGGGAGTGACTGCTTCACGGGTATGAGTTTTCTGTGGGGTTATGAAGATGTTTTGGAGCTAGACAGCAGTAGTGATTGCACAACATATGACTGTACTAAATGCCACTGAACTGCACTCCTTAAGGTGGTTAATTTTATGTGACATAAATTTCACCTCAATAAAAAGGAGAAAAAAAATTGATCAGGCTGCAGTGGCTAGTGCCTGTAATCCCAGCACTTTGGGAGGCTAAGGCAAGTGGATCATTTGAGGCCAGGAGTTCAAAACTAGCCTGGCCAACAAGGCAAAACACTGTCTCTATTAAAAATACAAAAATTAGCCGGGCATGGTGGTGTATGCCTGTAATCCCAGCTACTTGGGTGGCTAAGGCACAAGAATTGCTTGAACCCAGGAGGTGGAGGTTGCAGTAAGCCATGATCATGCCATTGCACTTGAGTCTAGGCTACAGAGTGAGACTCTGTCTCTAAATAAAATAAATAAAATTAAATATCATGGCACATTCCTTGCTTAAAACTTTCCAGTGGCTTTGCAGCACAATAAAAATAACAGCCAAGGCCAGGCATGATGGCTCACACCTGTAATCCCAGTACTTTGGCAGGTCGAGGCAAGTAGATTGCTTGAGCCCAGGAGCTAATTTTTTTCAAGATCAACCTGGCCAATATGGCAAAACCCCATCTCTACAAAAAATACAAGTTAGCCAGGTGTGGTGGAGCATGCCTGTAATCCCAGCTACTGGGGAAGTTGAGGTGGGAGGATTGCTTAAGCCTGGGAGGTTGAGGTTGCAGTGAGCCAAGATGGCACCACTACACTCTAGCCTGGGTGACAGAGCAAGACCCTGTTTCAAAAAATAAAAAAATAACAGCTGCACTCCTTAGCAGTGACTGTGAGGCCCCGTGATGTGGGCCCTGCTCTCAGATCTCTCTACCTCTCACTCTCTCCCCACAACCACACTCTTTATACATATGTGGTCTTTATACATATGTGGTCTCTGATTGGAAAACACTCTTCCCCCAGACCCATCCTTTCACTCAGCAAGTGTTTACTGTGCTTCAGCTGGGTGTCAGATGGTTCTAGGCACTGGGGATGCAGAAGTGAGGAAAACAGACAAACTTCTGTCTTCATGAAGCCCTCCCTGGTGGGTCAACTCAGGACTGTCTTCCCCACCCCATTTAGATCTCTTTTCAAACGCTACCCAACCACCTTGTCTAAAACAGCATCCACACACCAGACACTTTTATCTCCTTACCTTGCTTCACCTGACACGATATTAATATATCCCCTGTCAGTGTTCCCCACTAGAACACCAGCAGTGGGGGCGGGGGGTGGGGTGAGGTGGGAGGGAGGGGACACGGAGCACGTCTGCTCAGTACACTGCTGCCCCCTAGTGGCCTGGATGGAGTGGGCGCAGAATAGCTGCTCAATAAATAGTTTATTCACTAAGTGAATGTAGCTGTTTTTAAAGATGCGACAGATCTACGTGCACTAACATGGGAAGATGGTCAAGTTATAAGTAAAAAAAAAGCAAACTACACAACAGTAAGTGTAGCAGGATACCATTTTTGCAAAAATAAAAATTTAAGAAATGTAGGTCAGGCACAGCAGCTCACACCTGTAATACCAGTACTTTGGGAGGGAAAGGCAGGCAGATCTTCTGAGGTCAGGAGTTCGAGACATGCCTGGTCAACATGCTGAAGCCCCCATTTCTACTAAACAATACAAAAAAAATTGGCTGGGCATGGTAGCAGACACCTGTAGTCCCAGCTACTTGGGAGGCTGAAGTAGAAGAATTGCTTCAACCTGGGAGGCAAAGGTTGCAGTGAGCCAAGACGGTGCTACTGCACTCCAGCCTGGGCAACAGAGAAAGACTCTGTCTCAAAAAAATTAAGAAATTTAAAGAGGTACCTGTATTAATGAATTCGTAGGAAATAAGTTGGTGGAATATGGTCTCTGAGGTACGAGACCATCGTGCATATCCAGTGTTCCTGCTATTGGTACCATTTGATGTTTTATCATTTAGTATTACATATATAAAGAGGAAATAAAGGAGTTGCTTCTCAATTTCTGATGGTTTGCAAAAATGCTTTTTTTGGATGCATATATACTTGCTATTGTTGTGCAAAATGGGATTATACTTAATACAAATATGTTTTATAATCAGAAACACAGTATAATATAAAATTTTTTAAGTGAGATGGACTTTATTTATATATTTATTTATTTTTTATTTTTTTGAGATGGAGTCTCGATCTTGTTGCCCAGGCTGGAGTTCAGTGGCACGATATCTGTTCAGTGCAACCTCTACCTCTTAGGTTCAACCGATTCTCTTGCCTCAGCCTCCTGAGTAGCTGGGATTAGAGGTGCACACCACTACACCCAGCTAATTTTTTTTGTATTTTTAGTAGATACGGGGTTTCATCATGTTGGCCAGGCTGGTCTAGAACTCCTGACCTTGGGTGATCCACCCACCTCGGCCTCCCAAAGTGCTGGGATTACAGGCGTGTGCCACCACGCCCAGCCTATTTTTTTTAAACAGGGTCTCACTCTGTCACCCAGGCTGGAGTGGAGTGCAGTGGCACGATTGTGGCTCATTGAAGCCTCAACGCCTCAACCTCCCAGGCTCAAGTGATCCTCCTACCTCAGCCTCCTGAGTAGCTGGGACTACAGGCACACACCACCACACTTGGCTAATTTTTTTCAATTTTCGTAGAGACAGAGTTTCACCATGTTGCCAAGGCTGGTCTTGAACTCTTGGGCTCAAGCAATCCTCCCACTTCAGCCTCCCAAAGTGCTGGGATTACAGGCATGAGCTATTGCATCTGACCTGCTTATAATTGTTGATGCATATATACCCACTATTTTTGTGCAAAATGGGATTATACTTAGTATAGTGTTTTATAACCTGAAACACAATACATGTAGAATTTCCAAATAACAACTAAGCATAAAAACAGGTATTCTGTAATATCTTCCTTCTCTGTACCAACCTATTTTTTGTTCTGTTTTGTTTTTTCAGAAATGGGGTCTTGTTCTGTTACCCAGGTTGGAATGCAGTGGCACAATCATAGCTCATTGCAGCCTTGAACTCCCGGGCTCAAGGAATCCTCTCATCTCAAGCCTCCTCCTAAGTAGCTGGCACTACAGGTGTGTGCCACTATGCCCGACTAATTTTTTAAATGTTTTGTAGAGACAGCATTTTGCCATGTTGCTCAGACTGGTCTCAAGTGACCCTCCTGCCTCAGCCTCCAAAAGCACCAGAACTACAGGTGTGAGCCACCATGCCTAGATGTGTGTTTTTCACAATGAGTAAACATTTTAGAATTGGAAGACAAATACTACATGTCACTTGAAAATGCAATCTAGAGGACTTGATGCAACCTCCAGGAGATAGGGTCGCATAAGAAATGTATGCAGGAAAGTTGAAATCCACCACCATGTGCTTAGCTGAAGAAAAACTGCTGGTATATGTGTGTATGTGTGCATCTTCTTTTTTTAATTCTTTTTTTTTTTTGAGATGGAGTCTCATTCTGTTGCCCAGGCTGGGGTACAATGGCGCAATCTTGGCTCACTGCAACCTCTGCTTCCTGGGTTCAAGCGATGTTCCTGCCTCAGCCTCCTGAGTAGCTGGGATTATAGGTGCCCACCACCATGTCTGGCTAACTTTTGTATTTTTAATAGAGACAGGTTTCACCATGTTGGCCAGGCTGGCCTCGAACTCCTGACCTCAAGTGATCTGCCCACCTCAGCCTCCTAAAGTACTGGGATTACAGGCATGAGCCACTGCGCCCAGCGTGTGTGTGCATCTTCTATCAGATGAAGAGAACTGGGGACAACATTTCTAAAGCCTTCTTGACAGAGTCAGTCAATTGCCCATCACTCACTAATTTAATCACATACTCACTAATTTACTGGAAACCTACAGTGTGCCAGGCCCTGAGCTGGGGACATAGCTAAGTAGACAAGGCTCCCATCCCCAGGGTGTGGAGGCCACAGGTGAGGTGTGTGGGTATTATTTTGGTCATGATAGCATCTATGACCTGTGCTGATCTCATCTGTCCCCTGTGATACCCCTTAAGTTAGGGGTCACCACTCCCCATTTGAGGGGACACTGAGACTCAGAGGGGGCAGCCATCTGCCTGCAGGTCACAAAACCAGTAAGGAGTAAGTCCAGATTTGAGCCCAGGGCTAGCAGCCAACTCCAAAGCCCATGCTTCTAACCACACTCACATAGAGACTGCCACAAGAAAAATGACTGGCAGTAGTCACCACCTGTGAGCCAGGCATGTGCCAGGCTCTGTGCAAATGCGCTCTCATTTAATTGCCTCAAAATCTACTGGTTGGGCATGGTGGCTCATGCCTGTAATCCCAGCACTTTGGGAGGCCAAGGTGAGCAGATCACTTGAGGTCAGGAGTTAGAGACCAGCCTGGCCAACATGGTGAAACCCGGTCACTACTAAAAATATAAAAATAGCTGGGCATTGTGGTGCATGCCTATAATCCCAGCTACTTGGGAGGCTGAGGTAGAAGAATTGCTTGAACCCAGAGGCAGAGGTTGCAGTGAGCCGAGATCACACCATTGTACTCCAGCCTGGGAGACATAGTGAGACTCCACCTGGGAAAAAAAAAAAAAAAAAAAACCTTAGTGAGGGAAGTAACATTAGCCCCATTTCAAGAGAAGTGACTGAGGTTCAGAGAGATAAGTGGCTTGCCAGGGATCATGTGGGAGCACTGGGGACCTGAAGCTGGTTCCTTCTGGCTCTTAACCAGTGCATTGCTATACTGGATACCATGGTGGCCACCCAGACTCTGTTTCAGAAGAGGGGCACTCATTGCCTCAGCTACCCAGGGTGCAGGTGGCTGATGGCTCTCAGCTCTGTCAATGGAAGAGCATCCCCTCCCCAAAGTCCTGACTCTCACCAAGAGCAGCCTATGTCCAAGCTGCCACAGGGGGCAGTCCTTGACGGCTAGCTCAGCTCCAGAGCTGCCTGTGGGACGGCTAAGGCCCAGCTGTGACTGCAGCACAGCTCAACTCCTCTGCCCAAGTCTGTTTCCTTCCCTCCCATACAGGGCGGGTTCCCAGGGGCACACCATCACACCTCCTGTCTGTATATCTCTGTCTCAGAGTTAGCTTCCTGTGACCCTGACCTAAGATATCTTCTTTGCCCTTGAAGGCTAAGCTTCATCCTGAGGGCCTCAGGGGCTTCAGTTAAAGCATACAAGTGACAGCTCAGACTCACACTGTAGAAAGGTTCTACTGGAGGACAAGCTGGGGAGTGGACAGACTCGAAGCTAAGAGGCCAATGAGTAGGCTGAAAAGAGGGATGGGAGATGAATTTACACCATGGCAATGATGGCAGGGAGAAGGCCAATGCCAGCCATGGCCACTGGGTGGAATAAATGGGCCATAATTCAAGACTGGCCAAGGAGCCCTGTGCCTGGCCCAGGGGTGACTGGAGGGATGCTGGTACCCCAGGCTGTCTCCCATCTAGAAGTCACTCACCAGCTCTGGGCCTCCCTGTGGGATGCCCACCTTGGTTCTCCCGGTCACTAGCCATGTGGCCTGGACATGAAACCTTGGTGCCTCACTGTCTATTTGAGAAAATTGGGCCAATACCAGTCCTTCCCTCACTGGGTGGCCACAAGGAGTCAAGGATGGAGACAAGTCAGAAAGCTCGGACAGGACCCGGCCCAGCGTGCCACTCCGTCAGTGTACTCCTGGTTTCCCAAATTCCCAGCTGGAGGGCTGAAAAGGGCACGGGCCTTAAGTCAGACACACCTGGCTGTAGCCCTGTGCTTCAGGGAGTCCAGATCGCACACTGGGCAGTGATCCTTGGGCCATGAAGCACTGTTATGAGAATTATGTTAAGTAACACTTGAAAAGCTCCTTGCACACGGTGTAAAATCAACAAATGACAGCTGCTGCTGTTGTGATGATGGTGGTGACTATTCCCGTGCAGCTTGGCT
Source organism: Cacajao melanocephalus (assembly GCA_963573385.1). Classification (NCBI taxonomy): domain Eukaryota; kingdom Metazoa; phylum Chordata; class Mammalia; order Primates; family Pitheciidae; genus Cacajao; species Cacajao melanocephalus. The sequence continues at coordinate 29,554 of CAUYLG010073710.1, read as the reverse complement.
CACTCAGCTATCCCACAGTGGGGCAAGGCTAAGCCCCGCCTACCCTCCAAGCTCCAGCCAGCTCCTCCTCCACTGTTCTCCTGGTAAATGTCATCGCCATCACCCAGCTGCCCAAGCCAGACACAGGAGGAATGCTCTCCCTCGTGTCCTCTCCTGCATCCCCCAGCCCAGGCAGCCACCAAGCCCTGGGTTCTCTTTAGCCCTTCCCCTAGTCTCTAGTTCTGATGTTCTCCCACCCGAGGCCCGCCAGCTCACTCCTTATCTCCACACTGGTCTTCCTGTTACCACTTCTTCCCCCAACACCGGAGCCAATTCACTTGAGCCAGATCAAAACCCTTCAAGGGTGGCTGGGCTTGGTGGTTCATACCTGTTAATCCCAGCACTCTGGAAGGCCAAGGCAGGCGGATCACCTGAGTGCAGGAATTCAAGACCAGCCTGGCTAACATGGCAAAACCCCATCTCTACTAAAAATACAAAGATGCTGGGTGTGGTGGTGCGTGCCTGTAGTCCCCGCTACTCAGGAGGCTGAGGCAGGAGAATCATTTGAACCCGGGAGGGAGAGGCTGCAGTGAGCGGAGATCAAGCCATAGCACTCCAACCTGCCTGGGCGGCAAAGCGAGACTCCGTCTCAAAAACAAAAACAAAAACCTTCAAGGGCATCCCATGGGCCTTCTGCTGAGGCCCAAACCCTTTAGCCTGCTCAGTAAGAGCACATCGGGCTTGTTTACCATGGTATCCCCAGGGTACAGCACAGGGTTTGGTATACAGTAGGCACTCAACAAACACTGGCTGAATGGAAAAATGGATGAATACACAAATCTATGTATGTGCTGGCCATGCTGGTATGAATAATAACAATAAAAATAATAAAAATAGTGTAATCCTAGCACTTCGGGAGGCTGAGGTGGGAGGATTGCTTAAGCCCAGAAGTTCAAGACCAGCTTGGGCAACATGGCCAGACCCCATCTCTACAAAAAAAACACAAAAATTAGCTGGGCATGGTGGCATATGCCTATGCCTATAGTCCCAGCTACTTGGGAGGCTGAAGTGGGAGGATCACTTGAGTCCAGGAGGTTGAGGCTGCAGTAAGCCATGATCACACTACTATGCTCCAGCCTGGGCGACAGACTGAGACTCAGTCTCAAAGGGAAAAACAAAGGACACACGCACACAGCACCTGCTATGCACCAGGCCCTCTTCTAAGTTCTTCATTGCATGTTGTTCTTCAAAACAACCCTGTGTGCTATAGGGCTGTTATTCCCCAATTTTACAGTTGAACAAACTATAACCTAAAGAAACATTAAGCTCTTGCCAAGGCCACACAACCAGTACACAGCAGAGCTAAGATTGAAACAGGACTCAGGACGACAACTGACAATCGTAGCCAACCACAGACACTCCCAGTTGCTACACTTTGCTGGCCCCAGGCCCCAGATCCTCTCACCCGACCCTACTGAGTAGGCCCTGAGACACAAAGGTCAGACAACTGTAAAATAAGGACTGTTCCAGACTTCTCTGTTGGTGAAAAAAGGGCATTCACTTTAGAGTGACTTCAGGTGCAGGGCTACTCCCTTGGAGCCTGCTTATTTCTGGGATACCAGATTAAAGAAAATTTCTGAGCCTACGACTAAAGACCAGGCTGTGTAAACAGGTTAGGAGGAAGCCTGTGCCCTCAGGTGAGCACAGAGCTGTCAGCTCTGTGACTCCTCATCTCCTGTCTCACCAGGGGCCTCTTTGGGCTTCGGGCTTTAAAATTCACCCTGGGCCGGGTGCAGTGACTCATACCTGTGGTCCTAGCACTTTAGGAGGTGAAGAGGGCAGATCACTTGAGGCCAGGGGTTCAAGACCAGCCTGGCCAACATGACGAAATCCTATTGCTCCAAAAAACACAAAAATCAGCCAGGCATGGTGGCGCACCTGTAATCCCAGCTACTCAGGAGGCCAAGACAGGAGAATCACTTAAACCCAGGTAGCGGAGGTTAAAGGGAGACAGAGGTTGCTGTGGGCAGAGATCATGCCACTGCGCTCTAGCCTGGGCAACAGAAGAGACTCTGACTCCAAAAAAATAAAATAAAATAAAATAAAAATAATAATAATAAAATTTGCCCTGACCTTAAAACTCACCCTGGGGCAGAAGTTTTCAAACCAGCTGTCAGCTTTATGGGGCAGCACCTTGGGGCTTGCCTATGGGGTCAGGTGGGGTGGGAGACAACCCCCCTCCCATCTCCACCTCCACCAGAGAAGCTCTGCTCCTGCCCAAGGTTCTGAAGGAGCTTTCAATTGGAAAAAAGTTCTGCTGTCAAAATAACTTTTGAAAGTCAGTGCCCTAAGGGATAAACGTCCTTGTCAAGCAAAGTGGCCTTCTCGTGTCTTCCCTGATGATGTTCAGGGGGTTGGATGCTGTAAATTCTGACATGAGAGAGAGAGGAGGGTGAGAATCTCTGATGAGCTTAGTCAAGTCTAATGTTAAGGCCACCCTGGCTGCTCTGCACACCAGCTCTGGGTATGTCCTAATTGAGGACCTACTTGTTTCCCAGGGCACAGTCCTGCCTCTGAGCAGTTGTGCCCATAGTTTCTCCCACTTGGAATAAAAAGAGAAACTACATTTCAGTTCCCCACTCTGCTAAGCAATGTGTCAGGTACTTGTCCCTATTTCTCGTAACCCTTACTACAGACCTGTAAGGTATTATTATCCCCATCTTAGGAAGGGGAAAACTGAGGTTCAGAGAAGAGAAATGACACCTAAGGATTCAAATCCAGGATGGTCTGATGCCCAAAGATCCTTTCCACTGCACCCTTGTCTGCCACCTCCCATGGCCCTGCCTTCCAATCCTCTTCACCTGCAACCAAATCCTGCCCACGCTGAGGCCTCACTGGCTCCTCCAGTGCACCCCACTCCCTCACATCACTCCATCTTTGCAGATGCTATTACCCCTGCTCCAAATACACTTCCCTTCTCCCACACCCCCTCCAGCTTGCTGATTCCTTCATGCCCTCTGGGAATCAGTTTGGGTATCATCTCTTTTGGGAAGCCCTCCTGGGATGCCTGAATGGGTCAGTAACTTCCTCTGTGCCCCCAACTCTGAGCTCCCCCATCACAGCCCAGATGGCTCTGTGTTGTGGTCATTTGCTATCTTGCACCCCAAAGAGACTCTGAGCTCTTGGAGCCACGGTCCAGATCCACTGTGCTCACAGTGGAATCCCATGCCCAGCAAGAGGCAAGGCACATAGTAGGTGATCAATAAACACCCACTGAATGAGTGCATGTGTGAATTCTATATGCAGCCCTCCAGATCCAGGACATGCCAGACTCTCCCTGGCAGGTGCTGGGCATAGCACACAGGTGAGGTGTACTCCCTGCTCTCAGCCCTGCCTCCTGGAAGAAGGCTTTGGCCACCTCAGGCATTTTCCTGCTCCCTACTCCATGTCTTTCATTCACTTAACGAATCTTTGCACACCAACTGATCCAAGGTGGCATGAAAGGGGCATTTGGCAAAGCAGGACACAAGTGGTGATGCATGCACCACCTCTCCTCCCCCGTCCTGTCCCATGGCACACGCCAGGCACAGGCACACAGTGCAACATCAGTGAGGTGGTGTGAGGAGCACTTCGTGGCTCCTCCTCTTCTGCCACCAGCCAGGCTGCTCCTAAGACTCGACTGGCTGCCTGTCTGCCTGCTCTCCCTCACTTGCCGGGTCTATGCCCCCTCCCCAGCCCCAGCCCAGCTGTACCCGGTTGATGAGCTCGCCAACCATGCCTGTCCAGGAGCCATTGGGCTCAGGTGCCCCGTACAGCCCGTCCTCCACCAAGCGCAGGCGGTAGCGGAAGCGCAGTAGCTCAGCCAGCTCCCGCAGCATGTCCACGCAGAAGCCCTCGAAGCGCTCGTTCCCCGATAGGGCCTGGAAGTTGGGCCGGCGCATGACGTATGGGTTCTCCTGGGTGGGCAGAAAAGAGCGGCGGTCAGAGACTGGTTGTCTGGGGGCTGGGTCGGGGATCCTGGAGCTCGGACCAGGCAGGTAGAGCAGGAATCTGCTGGCTGAGCAGGGATGATTTATTCATAGTACACATTTCTCACTTACAAATTCTCAGAGTGGGGAACAGACCTGAAAGCCAGGGAAAAAGCACATGGGTGCTGCCAGCCCCTAGCAGATTGCAGGGAGCCATTTTAATCTCCAGCAGCCAACCTGACGCTCATTGGTCCCAAGCTCAAATGCCTACGAGGGAGGAGATAACTTCAGAGTGAGTCAGACTGGATAGAGCTTGTGCCAAAGTGGATCAGGGGCTTTCAGATTTCTTATTACAACCCACAGTAAAAGATACATTTTACTCTGCAACCCACACATGAACACACGTAACTAGACTTCATTCCACAGAACAGTCCTTGCCCTAGTAACTATGGGCAATACACTCTGATATTTTCTATTCTGCTACACTTCATCTTTTCACATGGCTGGTAATGACTCACCCAACCAACTTCATGAGCCACCAATGGGTCAAAGAGGGTATCCCTCACCAGGGTTTAGCTTCAACCCAATGCCCCATGAGGGAGGCAGGCCAAAGATGACAGATGGTACAATTTTTTTCTTTTCTTTTTTTTTGAGACGGAGTTTTGTTCTATTGCCCAGACTGGAGTGCAGTGGTGTGATCTCAGCTCACTGCAACCTCTGCCTCCTGGGTTTAAGTGATTCCTCTGCGTCAGCCTCCCAAGTAGCTTAGATTACAGGCACCCGCCACCACGCCTGGCTACATTTTTTTTTTTTTTTTTTTGTATTTTTAGTAGAGATATGGTTTCACCACGTTGGCCAGGCTGGTCTTGAACTCCTGATCTCAAGTGATCCACCCTCCTCGGCGTCCCACAGTGCTGAGATCACAGGCGTGAGCCACCGAGCCCAGCCCAGATGGTGCAATTTTAAGAGAATCTGGAAACCTAAGATTTGTTTTGTAAAATCTCCTGATTATAAACGTTAGCAACTTTCATGCCTGAAATCCCAGTGCTTTGGGAGGTTGGAGTGGGAGGATTGCTTGAGCCCCTGAGTTCGAGGCTGCAGTGAGCTATGACTGTACCACCGCACTCCAGCCTGGACAACTGAGCAAGGCTCTGTCTTTAAATAAAATAAATGTGGCCGGGCGCGGTGGCTCACGCCTGTAATCCCAGCACTTTGGGAGGCCGAGGCGGGTAGATCACGAGGTCAGGAGTTCGAGACCAGCTTGACCAACATGGTGAAACCTCGTCTCTACTAAAAATACAAAAATTAGCTGGGCGTGGTGGCACATGCCTGTAATCCCAGCTACTCAGGAGGCTGAGGCAGGAGAATTGCCTGAACCTGGGAGGCAGAGGTTGCAGTGAGCCAAGATCGTGCCACTACACTCCAGCCTAGGCAACAGAGTGAGACTTCGTCTCAAAAAAATAAAATAAAAAAAATAAATGTTAGCAACTGATATGGTTAGGCTTTGTGTCCCCACCCAAATCTCATCCTGAATTGTAATCCCCATAATCCCTACATGTCAAGGGAGAGACCAGGTGGAGGTAACTGAATCATGAGGGCAGTTTCCCCCATGCTCTTCTTGGGATAGTGAGTTCTCATGAGATATGATGGTTTTATGAGGCTCTTCCCCCTTCACTCAGCACTTCTTCCTGCTGCCTTGTGAAGCAAGTGCCTTGCTTCCCCTTCCTCTTCTGCCATGATTGTAAATTTCCTGAGGCCTCCCCAGCCATGCTGAACCTGTGAGTCAATTAAATCTCTTTCCTTTATAAATTACCCAGTCTCAGGCAGTTCTTTACAGCAGTTTGAAAATGAACTAATACAGCAACCAATTCAAATTCTAATACCAATTATTATTAAATGTTCTGCAGGCCAAAACAAACACACTTGCTAGTTTGCAATCTCTGACCTACAGTCAGTCTGCCACATTGACGCTTGTATCTGATGGGCCTGAGCAAACTTTACTGACCCCATTGTAGCAAAGAAACACAAAAGCAGAAAGAATGGTCCAAGTGCTAGAAAGACGAGGCATGTGAAGATGGTAACAAATGGGACACTTATCTGGACACAGTTATTGTCTACATGGCTGTTTGTACAATGTCACTTTGGACTAATGAACAAAAGAACTTAGAACTTAGGGAAGAGCCAGGAAAGAACTTTGGTTAAAATATCTACAATGAGCCAGGCGTGGTAGCTCAAGCCTGTAATTCTAACACTTTGGGAGGCCAATGCAGGTGGATGGCTTGAGCCCAGGAGTTCAAGATCAGCCTAGGCAACATGGTAAAACCGCATCTCTCTAAAAAAAAAACAACAACAACAAAAATTAGTTGGGTGTGGTGGCTTACACCTATAGTCTCAGCTACTTCAGAGGCTGAGGTTGAGCCCCGGAGGCTCAGGTTGCAGTGAGCCAAGATTACGCCACTGCAGGCCAGCCTGGGTGATGGAGCAAGACTCTTTCAAAAAAAAAGTAAAATAAAATATCCACAATGGTTATTGTGTATTGAGAACCTGTGCTCTGCGTTCTCTCGATGACATCACTTTAATTCTTCACGGCGACCTTATACTGAAATGGGCATGAGTAGACTCCTTCTACACATGTGGACACCGAGGCTCAAAGTGGTCAAGTGACCTCCATCACCCCTCATTCATTCAACACATAATTACTGAGCTCCATGACAGATGCGGCCACAACATTGTGCTGCTTCTCCCATCAGCGGATGGGGTCCATTTCTTGCTGGGTCCAGACTCCTTGGTCTGGACTGGCCTTAGGATTTACTTTGGCCAACTGGACATGGCAGAAGTGATGCTGTATGAATTTCAGAGCTTCAGCCTTCAGAGCAGCCCCCATTTAAGGAAGCCCAGGTTGGCCTGCTGGAGGGTGAGCAAACCAAGGCATGCCAGCCAACAGCCAGCATCCACAGCCATTCTGCACTTTTCAGTCCAGTCTGGACATCAGCTGAATGCTGCCACAGTGTACCCAGGTAAGACCAGCCAAAGAACCACTGAGTTGACCCACAGAATCATGCAAAATTAGCAACTGCTATTGTTTCAGTTTCTGGGTTCTAGGTGGTTTGCCACACAGTGATAGAATCTCCTACTATGTGGCCAGGTCATAGGCTGTGGACTCCAGGACCCCACAGAGCCCTACAGCTGCAGGGCAATGGGATGGAGGGCAGTCAGTGATTCTCTATCAAGCTGCCTTTCCAAATCCAAAATTGTGGAACTGGGAACAAGAATGTGAGACAATACTAATAATAGCAGCAGCAGCCAACATTTCTTGTGGGTTTGCTATGTGACAGCAATTCTGTCAGCGTGGGAGGGCGGTATTATTACTTCTGTTTTAGAGATGAGGACGCTGAGGTCCAGAGAAGTGAAGTAGTAAATGGCTAAGAAGGACAAGTTGGTCTGATTCCAAAGCTCCACTCTTAAGCCCCATGCTAGACTGAGCTCAAGTGGACAGAATCAGATAGTGGATATGGGAGAATCCAGACAGAGGTGAGGGACCCAGGCTGGGTATCAAAGCTGGAGAATCAGAAATCAATACTCCTAGAGACAGGTGTCTGGCTCCCATACAGCCCCCTTGACATACAGAGAAGAGAACCGAGGCTCAGAGAGGTAAAGCGTCTAGCCCAAGGCCACCCAGCTAAAGCAGGGCAGTGGGAAGGAAGATGGGGCAGAGCTGGGCTTCACACCCTAATCATTGTGCACTCCGAACCCTGTTCCTTCCACTATGCCAAGTTGATCTCTAAATTTGAGACCGAGGAAGTTGGGTTCAGGGTCTCAGGAACGGGATCTGAGCTTAGAGACATAAAAAGAGACTGGGGTCTGTGAATAGAACTCAAAATTAGATAACCATAATCTAAGACTCAACTTAGAGCCAGAGACTATCAGAACAGAAGGGTCCTCAAAGAGCCTCAAAGCCAGGGTCTTCAGACTTCAAAGATAATCTTATGCAGAAGCACAACACTGCAGCCAGACAATGAGATACTGCTAAGTCTAATTCTAAGAATTTATCCTACAAATGGCTGTGCATCAAAAATGCAGGTCCAAGAAAGTCAGTGCAGCATTGCTTGTAGTGAGAACAAAGACTGAAACAACCTAATTTGGGCCAAGTTAAAAAGATTATCGATGTCATAAAAGAATCCCAGGCAACCACTAAAATAGCAAGGTCTACAAGATATATTAGGAGGAAAAAAACAAGCTAAAGAACAACGCGTACAATATGCTACTCTTTGTTAAAGAAAAAGCAGGGATGTGCTTATATATGCATAGACATTGCTGGAAGAACGGTGGCCTCTGAAAAAGAAAATGAGAGACCCAGGGAAGGAAGGAAACTGATTTTTCACTCCTCACCCACCTTGTATTCTTTGAATTCTATTTTACGTAGGTTTGTATTAACTTTTGTCCCTTCCCCAATTTTATTTATTTATTTATTTATTTTTGAGACAGAGTCTCACTCTGTCACCCAGGCTGGAGTGCAGTGGCACAATCTTGGCTCACTAGAACCTCTGTCTCTTGGGCTCAAGTGATTCTCCCACCTCAGCCTCTGGAGTAGCTGGGACCACAGGTATGTGCCACTAAGCCTGGCTAATTTTTGTATTTTTTGTAGAGACGAGTTTCACCATGTTGCCCAGGCTGGTCTCCAACTCCTGAGCTCAAGTGATCTGCCCACCCCGGCCTCCCAAAGCGCTGGGATTACAGGCGGGAGCCACCATGCCCAGCCCCCTTCCCCAATGTAATAACTTTTTAAAATGTGAAGTATGATATTTAAGTGTGTATGGAAATGCATGGTTGACTGGGCTTGGTGGCTCATGCCTATAGTCCCAGAACTTTGAGAGGCCAAGGAGGGAGGATTACTTGAGCCCAGGAGTTCAAGACCAGCCTGGGCAACATAGTAAGACTCTGTCTCAAAATAACTTATAAAAGATAAAAAGAAATGCAAAGAGTCAAGAAGAACCAAAGTAATCCTTAATAAGAAAAGCAAAACTGAGGGTTTACCCTGTCAAATATTAACACTTAATTTAAAGCTATGGTAATTAAGACACTGCAGTACTATAACAAAGATAGACAAATAGACAATAGAATGGAGGGTTTAGAAACCCACAAATAAATGGATATTGATTTGTGACAAAGGTGAAACTGTCGTGAAGGGGGAAGAATGACTGTTAAAATAAATGGTGCTGCTGAATTAAATACCCATATGGAAAAAAAGTATTCTGGCCAGGCACAGTGGCTCATACCTGTAATCCTAGAGGTGGGTGGATCACCTGAGGTCAGGAGTTCAAATGAACTCCTGACTAATATGGTGAAACTCCCATTTCTACTAAAAATACAGAAATGAGCCGGGCGTGGTGGTGGGCGCCTATAATCCCAGCTACTTGGGAGGCTGAGACAGGAGAATCATTTGAACCCAGGAGGCAGAGGTTGCAGTGAGCCAAGATCACATGCCACTACACTCCAGCCTGGGCAACAGAGTGAGACGGAAGGGAGGGGAGGGGAGGGGAGGGGGAAGAGAAGAGAAATGTATTCCGACTCCCCTACCTCACATGCTACATAAAAATCAATTTCAGGAGGATGGCAGACCCAAATGTAAAAGGCAAAATTATTACATTTTCAGAAAACAAATAGAATATCTTCATGACATAGGGGTATGCATAGAATTCTTAAAGGATTAACCATAAAGGAAAAAGGCTGATAGAGTGAACTTTAGTAAAATTAAAAATCAAATGCTTTTATCCAAAAGATACTACTGAGAATGAAAAGGTAAGCCACAAAGGAGGAAAAGACAGCTGTAATACGCACAAACGACTTGTACCCAAGAATGTATAAATAACTCACAAATCAATAAAAAGGTCATATATCCCAATATTTTTAAATGGAAAAAGACATGAATAGGAACCTTGCAAATGAGGATTTCCAAATAGCCAATAAAGGGCCAGGTGTGGTGGCTCCTGCCTGTAATCCCAGCACTTTCGGAGGCCAAGGTGGGTGGATCCCTTGAGCCCAAGAGTCCAAGATCAGCCTGGGGAACATGGTGAAACCCTATCTATTAAAAGAAAAATTTTTTTTTTAATTAGGTGGGTGTAGTGGTGCATGCCTATGGTCCCAGGTACTCAGGAGGCTGAGATGGAGAAGTGCTTGAGCCCAAAGTAGAAGCTGCAGTGAGCTATGATTGGACCACTGCACTCCGGCCTGGGTAACAGAGCAAGACCCTCACTCAAAAAACAAAAACAAACAGAAACCAAATAGCCAACAAGCACAAAAAGGTAGTCTGCCTCCCTGATCATTAGGGAAATGCAAATGAAAACCACCATATATGGTTGGTACCTTAATACACTCACCACTGACGAAAACAAGGAACAAGTGGAAATCTCATCCATTTGCTGTTGCTGGGAATGAAAGTGAAGGTGGTTCAACCACTTTGGAAAACACTTTTGCAAAACCTGCTAAAGCTGGGACCAACACCCTGAGACCCAGTAACTCCCTGGAACACCCCAAGAAACACCAATACATGTTCTACTACATGGAAGAGAACCTTCCTAGCAGTACTGTTCCTAACAGCAAAAAGCCAGAAACAAACTTCCATCTAGATATGATGAATCAGTAAATTCCAGTACATTCAACATACGAGACTACACTCCTTGCAATGACACAGAAGAGTCTCATAATGTTGGCAAAAGAAGCCAGTCTCAAGAGAGAACATACAGTATGATGCCATTTATCTGAGGTTCAAAGGCGGGCAAAGCCGATTTATGGTGACGGAAGCTGAAATGGGGGTTAGCCTTGGCAGGTTAGTGATTGGAAGGCCCTGTGGAGGCTTTGGGTTGGGGACAGCTGGTTGGTTACACAGGTGTGTTCAGTTTTTGAAACTTCAGTGAGAAGTTACACAATCTGTGCACGTTTCTGTATGTGTGTTACGTTTCAACAAAAATCTCTGGAAAGTAAAAACAAAAAATTAGAGTAGGTTCTAGAACAATCCTCACAAGCTGATTGCTTGGATGCTTTCATGAACCTGGGATCCAAATCCATATCCAGGATTTCCTGGAGTGTAAACAATCCTGATCTAGTCCAACCTCCTCACTCTGCTATGAATATTTTATTTACTTATTTATTAATTCTTTTTTTTTAAAATTTTTAGACAAGGTCTCACTCTGTTGCCCTGGCAGTGGTGTGATCTGGGCTCACTGCAGCCTCAACCTCTTGGGTTCAAGCAACCCTCCTGCATCCCAAGTAGCTGGGATTACAGGTGCACGCCAACACGCCCAGCTGATTTTTGTATTTTTAGTAGAGATGGGGTTACGCCATGTTGCCCAGGCTGGTCTCAAACTCATGGGCCCAAGCAATCCTCCCGCCTCAGCCTCCCAAAGTGCTGGGATTACAGGTGTGAGCTACCATGCCTAGCCTGCTAGGCATACTTTAACTCCCTCACTTTAAAGGAGGAAACTGAGGCTAGAGGGAAGAGACCTGCTAAGGTCACATAGTGTGTGGATGGCAGTGCCAGGCGCAGCACACAGTACTGAGGGCTCAGCACACAGTACTGAGGGCTCAGAAAGAAGAAGAAATAGAGGCAATGTGGTGCAAAAGACAGGCGTGTAGACTCTGCTGCCTTCTAACCAGGTGGCCTCAGGCCACTGTGAAGATTGAGTCACACGAGCACAGGGGTTGGCACAGCACTCAAAGCCATGAACCACTACAACTGCTATTTGTACCAAGGATACAAGCTCAGGAGAGGGAGGGAGGAAGCTCTGATGCATACCCTGGGCACTGCAAAGGCTTTCTTAGCTCAGGTGATCCTCTCACGGCCCCTCAAGGTGAGACGCAGACCTGTTTTACAGATAAAGCTATGGAGAGCGGATAGTTAAGTGACTTGAACTAGTACGAGTGGAGGAATGGGACTGAGGTCCCTCTGTCTGCAACAGAGGGACTACTTTTACTACCACACTAGTCACCCAAGGGCAGGGTGAGGCATCACAGCTCAATGAAGGGAATCCTCAGGACTGCCTGGGTGCCCCGAGAAATTCTCCAAGACTAGGGCAAGGCCAGGGGCTGAGGAGGGCAGGCCCCTGCACAGCCTCAACTCCATAGGACTTATGGACCCCTAGCTTCCCCGTGGGGCCTCTCTCCATCTCAGCGCCAGCCCACCCTATCCCAGCACCAGACCACAGAGCCTGCCCCAGGATCAGCGCCAGCCTGCACTCCATCACCGGAGCCCCTCACTCCCATACTTAGACCACCTCTAATCCCTAGCAGCATCTCTCATGGGCCAAGAAGGAGCTTTCCTGACTCCAGATCTGACCCCACCCCTTCCTGCTCAACACTCTCTTTCCAAGGTAAAGCACAGGACAACTGAGTCCCTCAAAGCCCTTCTCCACCTGCTGCCCCACAGCCCCTACGCTGCCTCAGTCCCATGGCTCACCATACCCCTCTGTGCTTGCTGGGTGTTGGGCATGGCTCTAGGCCCTGGGAACAGAGCAGGAAATGAGACAAGTCCTAACCCACATCTTACCCTAGGCATCCAGTTTGAGTCACATGTGAATCCCCATGTGCCTGACACAGGTCTTGCCCAGGAACCCATGTAAGGCAATACAGGTGAATGAATGGGACTTGTCTGGATGTGTACAGAGGCTGTTGCCTCCCTGTTCAATCTGACAAATGCCTCCTAAAACCCCAGCTCCTGCCCCTCCTGCTGCTCCTGCTGCCTGGGATATTTTCTGCACACTCAACTCCTATGCAACTCCATCTAACACTGCCTCTGCCAGGAAGCCTTCCTCTGGCCTCCTAAAGCTGACTCAGTCCCTCCTTTCTTTGGGAGTCCCTCATTGTGGGAATGACTATGTCCAGGTCTGTCTCCTCCATCAGACTGGGACCACCTCCCAGTGCCACCTGAGAGCACCTGACTCATTTCTGTGCTTCTAGAATGTAAGGGCCAACACCATGCAGCTTGGTAAATATTTATGGCATGAATAAGTAAATCAGCCTATCAAGAGAAGAGTAAACATCAGGAAGAGAAGAATATGGGCTTCCAGGCCTCAAGGAGAAGTAGGGAGGAGAGTGAAGAAGACACTCGAAGCTCCCAGGGCCATGGCTCAGCTCTCCTGACCTCCCCTCCCTGACCTCTGTGCCCTGTTCCCCACCAAGCCCCCCAACTCTTCTGCCTCCAGAAGACTTCAGAAACTGACCATACTCCAGAGCACAGAGGGGCCAACTGCTCCTAGCCAAGCCCCCAGGACCCCTTGGTGAGGCTGTTAGGAGGTGTCTGGTTTCCCATCTGCAGGCCATCTGTCCCTCCACAACAGGCTCACTGGCCCTCCTCCAGAGGGATTCGAGGTCCATTTTAGATCAGAAGTTCCCTAGGGACAGAGGGAACCACTCTGCAACTCACTGCTTTAGGGGGCCTCTGACATCCTGCAGTGCCCTCTGGTAACTCTCTCTGAATATCAGCATCCACAGCTAATAGCTGGCACAGATCAGAGTTACTGAGTGGCTCCCTCAGTAACAACGAATTCTGACAGGCCGCAGACTTGGCTGCTCTGAAGAGCGTGGCTGCCTGGCATGTCCAGCTCCAGGCCAGGTGTTTGGGGAAGCCTCCTGCTCACCAGGCCCTGTGCGTCACCCTCTCCCTGACCTCCTAAGGCATTGGAAGCCCATTGTACCTGGCGGGATGCAGCAGCGTACAGCAGAGAGAGCACCAGCTCTCAGCCGGACACTCAGCTCCACCAGGAAATCACCATGTGACCTGCTTCCTTACCCTCAAAAGGAGGAAATAAGACCAAGCTCACAAGGGTAGCCGTGAGGTTTAAAGAATGACGCTTGGAAAGGGCCTAGCACAGTGCCTGGTGCAGAACAGGTGCTCAATAAACACTTGGCACACAAAGGCTCCTCCACCTCTGATTTGGTGAAATGCAGGAGTGGCATCACCAGGGCTACAGGACAACGCCCCTGGCTGGTGTTTGGATACTGAGAGGTCTGGAGCTTCAGAGCACAGAGGTCAAGACTCGGGCTCTGAAGGATCAGAGATATGGCTTCCTGTCCTGGATGTGCTGGGTACTTCCTGTGTGACCCTGGGCAAATCGCCTCTCCTCTCTGAGCCTCAGTTTCTACATTTTCAAGATGGACACTGAGTTGGCATGTATTAACACACGTGGTTGGCAAGGGTGGCAAAACAACTGTTCTGGCAATCATGATTCATCAGGACCGACCAGGGCCAGATACTGTGCAAAGAGCTGGTTTAAACCTGGTCCTGACGGCAGTCTGCATCCTCCTCTGCTCTGGCAGCATTTAGAATGGTGATGCCTTGTTCATAACCTGGAATTGTTGGGTGCAGGGATCCCAGCCCCCACTGGCCTGTGTGCTGTGCCAGCCAATGCATCCCTCCACCTACTGGGGGGAGCTAGGACTGGGCTCAGGGCAGCGTCAGGGAAGGCCCAGCACTCAGGCCCCTTCACTTACCACCCCTAGGCCCCCATCTAGGGCCACTCACCAGGATGGTCGTGACCACCAGGGTCTTGTTGGCCAGTGTCTGCGACAGGTTGATGTCCAGGGTGGTGGCGTTCATGGCTAGGGTGCGGTTAGAGTACCACACCCCAATCTAGGAGGCAGAGAGGGTGCTGTCAGTTCAGGCCCTATCTGAGGTCATGGCAGCCTCTGGGCCTGCCCCCACCCTCACCCTGGCAGGGCTCTGTCGTTGCCTTGGGTCTGCTCACCTCACGGTGGCCCTGCCGAGACTTCTCTAGGATACGCAGGGTGTAGTTGGTTCTCTGCCCTTTGCTGTTGAACTCGACCCGCCCAGTCAGCCCATCATACTCTACCTGGCAGGGCGGGGAGGTGGGGCAGAGGGAGGGTGCAGGGGTCCAGAGATGGGCAGGGATGGCCCAGCAGGGATGAGACATCCACAGAGAAAGGCACAGACAGATTGGGGTGGAGGGGACAAGAGAGAGAAGAGGAAGACCACAGTCAAAAGAGCAAGATAACATGCAAGGAAGTAAGGGGAGATGGGACAAAAGGCATGAAGAGGGCAAGTCTCAGGAGGAGAGAGAGAGCAACCCAGACAGGCAGCAACAGCCGGGAGTGGACAGGGAAGGCAGTGGGTAAGGTGTGAGGAGCAGGGAGGGCAGAGGGCCGCAGGGTGGACACAGTGAGTGTTCCCACCTGAGGTGGCCATGCCCTGCCTCCTCTGCCCACTCTGCCCACTCCCGCGCGGGCTCACCATGCGCAGGTAGTTCATGAGGCTGGTCCCGTGGGGCCAAATGTTGGCCGACGTACAGGCCAGAGGCTTCACGCCAATCTCTTGGCTGCGGTTCAGCTCTCGGACGGCACTCACCACCACATGCACGGCGTCAAACATCAGGGCAGCTGACAGCTGGGGTGAGACAGAGGCAGAGGTGGGATGGATATGAGGCTGCTTAGCCAGGGGAGCCCCCAAGCTGCCACCCTCAAGCCCTTGAATAATTTCCCTCTCTCCAGGAATGGGAAACTAGGTGGGTCAGGAGGAAGTGGCTCTGGTGTCTTTCTCGGGAAGTGGAAAGACAGTGGGGAAGGTGTGTATGCCTCCCGTGTCTTGGTGGCAGTAGGTCTTCTAGACTGCGTGTGGCCATGTGTCTCTCAGAGGGTCCCTGGATGGCCAGCTGTGTCACCTGCACGGGCAAATATGTCTGGGAATCTGGGTGATGCAGGCCGGGGAAGATGGCCATAGTCCCCGTCTGAGTGTATCTGCGGCATGTTTACGTGAGTGGGGCTGGATGACAGTGCCCATTCGTCTATATGCAGGGTGGGTGTGGTGTCAGAGAGGCAGGAGCATATAATGGTTGGTCCTGGGCCTGGGAGGCAGGTGGCTCAGAGCTAGAGGCCTGGCTCTGCTATTTCCTCATTCTGTGATAGTGCTTGGGGCACTAGAGGCACCTAGAGGAGCTGGTGTGGGCAGAGTGGTATGACAGGTAGAGGGAGAGAAGGAAGGCATAGGCCCAACCCATCACAGGGCCACACCACGAGGCCTCAGGGTGGGCCAGAGGGTTATGAGCATGATCTGAGTGAGGTCTGACAGGGGCCCCCAGAAGTATCTATGTACAGAGTGTCTTTGGGTGTGACTGGGTATTTGTGTGCTCACCGCAGGGCCCGGGTATGTGCTAGCTTCACAGTTCTCCCTCCAGGACATGTTGAGGCTGCGGACAAACTCAGGGTAGAAGGGGTGGGATGTGTTGAACATGGAGAAGCCCAGGATGTTGGAGGAGTCCTCCACGATACCGTCCAGATGCAGGATAGGGAAGTCCTGGGACGAGGAAGAGGTGGTAAGGCCTGTGGCTGAGCCCTGAGTGGGACAGCTGCGGTGGGAGGGAAGTGGGGGCAGAGAGGGGCCAGAGGGTATACACACCATGGTGGTGAGGATGTACTTGTAAAACGCTGAGGTCATTCCCAGTTCCGAGGCCTGGAAAACACAGGGAGGCAAAGAGGCAGAGTGAGAGACAGAGACCCACAGGCAGAGAAGGGGAGGACCCAAGAGAGGAAGAGAGATTTAGAGACAGGCCTGGAGAGAAGACACCCCATAAGAAACACAGTAAAGTAAGAGATGCTCAGACAGACAGGGAGGAGACAAGGCGGGGCAGAGGGAGGCCTTAGTCCCTGATGTCCCACCATGCTGACTGCTGTCCCAGGTGGGATAGAGATTTTGCTAGAGGAGAGAATAAGACCCCCAAATTCCCCACCTCTCATGAAAGCACTTAGAAGATGTCCTTCTGGAGATAGGTAAGAAGAAGCCTCAGAAACAGGGCAGGGAGGGAAATTATCTTTTTTGGTTGCTTGTTTTTAAGACAAGGTCTTGCTCTGTCACCCAGGCTGGAGTGTAGTGGTGGGACTGTAGCTCAATGTAGCCTTGACCTCTCAGGCTCAAGTGATCCTCCCACCTCAGCTCCTGAGTACCTGGAATCATAGGCATGCACCACAATGCCAAGCTAATCTAAAAAAAATTTTTTTTTTGTAGAGATTAAGTCTTGCTATGCTGCTCAGGCTGGTCTCAAGCTCCTGGCCTCAAGCGATCCTCCTGCCTTGGCCTCCCATAGTGTTGGGATTACAGATGTGAGCCACCAGGCCCAGCAGAGAGGAGAGCCTTAATTTTAACCCCCACACTCTCCAAAAGCCATGGTTGGGCTGCTAATGAGTAGGGCTCAGCCCAGTCATAAAGTTAGAAAATTGATCCCCTGCAATCTTTAAAAGTGCTTTGC
Organism: Cacajao melanocephalus; assembly: GCA_963573385.1. Classification (NCBI taxonomy): domain Eukaryota; kingdom Metazoa; phylum Chordata; class Mammalia; order Primates; family Pitheciidae; genus Cacajao; species Cacajao melanocephalus. The sequence continues at coordinate 12,357 of CAUYLG010073710.1, read as the reverse complement.
AATAATAGAAGCCAGTTTGAATGTCAAGATTCATTCCTGAGCCCCTTTTCTCATAGTCCTCAAGGAAAACAAAGCTGGAAAAACTCCCTACCAGAAGCACCCAAGTCTGTCCCACTAAGAGAATCATAACATTAAAGGGCACCAGCTTGCATTTCTTGGGTGGCAGAGGTTGGGGTCTTATCACGTGGGTGTCAGGGAAGGGCAGGCTTGGAGAGGGAAGAGACAACTGTTCATACGGCTGTCATGGGAGTGGCCGGGATCCCAGCCCAGGCCTGTCTACCTCCCAAACCTGAAACCACTTCCCTAAGCCATCCTGTCTCAAGAGCCCAGTGGATTCTGTTCACACTTCCTGTGGGCTATGTCAGCAGTGACATACAGTTTTCTCTTTTTTGAGACAGAGTCTCGTTCTGTTGCCCAAACTGGAGTGCAGTGGCATGATCTCGGCTCACTGTAACCTCCACCTCCTGGGTTCAAGTGATTCTCCTGCCTCAGACTCCCAAGTAGCTGGGACTACAGGCATGTTCCACCATGCCTGGCTAATTTTTTGTATTTTTAGTAGAGATGGCGTTTCGCCGTGTTAGCCAGGATGGTCTTGATCTCCTGACCTCATGATCCACTCACCTCAGCCTCCCGAAATGCTGAAATTACAGGCGTGAGCCATTGCACCCAGCTGACATATGGCTTTAATTTTTTAAAAAGGTAGAGCAAATTAATAATACAAATTTGATTATGAAGAAAAATTAATATCAGGTTAGTAGAACTGGGTGCAGTGGCTCACGCCCATAACCCCAGAACTTTGGGAGGCTGAGACAGGAGGATCACTTGAAGCCAGGGGTTCAAGACCAGTCTGGGCAATACAGTGAGACCTTGTCTCTAATAAATAAATAAATATTAAATAAAAATAATTTTTAAAAGAGCAGGTTTGAGAGGCTGAGGCAGGCGGATCACTTGAGGTCAGGAGTTCAAGACCAGCCTGGACGACACGGTGAAACCCTGTCTCTACCAAAAAATGGAAAAATTAGCTGGGCGTGGTGGCACACACCTGCAGTCCCAGCTACTTGGGAGGCTGAGGGAGGAGAATCGTTTGAACCTGGGAGGCAGAGGTTGCAGTGAGCTGAGATTGCGCCACTGCCCTCCAGCCTGGGTGACAGAGCAAAACTCCATTTTAAAAAAAATAATAATAAAATAAAACAAATAAAAGAGCAGGGAAGCAAATGACTGATTAGTCAGTATGGATCACTGGTAGACAGAATGTGCCAGGCCCACAAAGGAAGGTCCTGATGCTCTGGTCTCTCCCATGTGCCCTTGAGCCAGTCCTTTCCCCCCAATCCCCAGATTCTTCATCATGACATCTGTCCTGTGGGGTGCGGTGAAAGCCAAATTAAAGAATACATGCAGGCCAGGTGCAGTGGCGCACGTTTGTAACCCCAGCATTATAGGAGGCTGAGGCAGGAGGATCACTCAAGCCTAGGAGTTTGAGCCCAGCCTGGGCAACATAGCAAGACCCAGACTCTATAAAAATTTTTTTTAAAAATTAGCCAGGTGTGGTGGCACAAGCCTGTAGTCCCAGCGACTCGGGAGGCAGAGGCAAGAGGATTCCTTGAGCCCAGGAGTTTGAGGCTGCAGTGATCCAGGATCACACCACTACACTCCAGCCTGGGTAACAGAGCAAGAGCCCGTCTCAAAACAAAGAAAAAAGCCAGGTGCAGTGGCTCATGCCTGTAATGCCAGCACTTTGGGAGGCTGTGGTGGGTGGATCACCTGAGGTCAGGAGTTCAAGACCAGCCTGGCCAACATGGTAAAACCCTGTCTCTACTAAAAAATACAAAAAAAAATTACCTGGGTGTGGTGGCAGGGACCTACTTGGGAGGCTAAGGCGGAGAATCTCTTGAACCCAGGAAGTAAAAATTGCAGTGAGCCAAGATCATGCCACTGCACTCCAGCGTGGGTGACAGAGCGAGACTCTGTCTCAAAAAGAAAAAAGAGCTCAATAAAAAATCCTTCAGAGCTATGAGGTAGCCAGCTCTGACTCTGGGCCAGGCACTGTCCTACATTCCTTACCTGCCACTCACTCATTAACCTTCACAATCCACTGAGTAGGAACTATTCACAGAAAGAAGGGGTGACTGCCCAGGACCACACAACCACGAAGCAGCCAGGCTGCGAGACAAGCTTTACAATTATCATCTTCATGGAGGAAGAAGGTCTTGAAACCTCCTTTTGATTTCTGAGGCCCATGGGCATTTGGTGACCTAATCAGTCACCCCAAGTTTCTGGCCCTAGCCCTTTGGGAAATCAGAGATGGGGGGCTCACCTTTCGGAGGATGAGGTGGGAGATGGAGGCGTTGGCGTCGATGATGATGGTGGACACCTTGTCATCACGGATCTCCTTGAGCAGCGGCGTGGGGTCCCGGCTGTCGTCCAGCATCCTCACTGACAGCGTCTCCTTGGAGATGAGGAAGCCACGTACCAGTTCCTCCAATCGCAGCAGGCCTGAGGGAGGGGTGGGGCCTTGGGTTGGAGCGCTTCCAGGTTCCCAGGCACAGTGCAAACACTCCCTCCTCAAGATGGGGCAGCTGGGCAGAGGACTGGAGGGCGTGCCAAGGACATGGGGCAGCTGGGTCCCCTGGGGTAATGCTCTTGGAGACCTGAAGCCTGGGCCCTCCCCAATTACAATACCAACCTAGACCTCTTCCTAGAACTTCAGATTCCTGTCTCTGCCACCTTCCTGACCCCTCATTGGGGTGTCTAATGTACATCTCATGCTTAATCTCCTTGCTCAACCACCAAGGCTTCCTCATGTTGGTGAACAGCATCTCCAGTGGGCCAGTTGCTCAGGCCAAAACCCTGGCTTCCTCTCTTTCACATCCAATCCATCAAGGCCCTATCTTCCAAACACAACAGATCCCCTCGCCCTGTGCCACTGTCACCACCCTGCCCTGAGCCACCACCAACTCCTGCCTGCTGCAATCCCCAAGCCTGCCCTTGAGTCTGTTCCCTACACAGCAACCACAATGATGCAGGTCAGATGTGTTCCTCCTCGCTTCAAACCCTTTCATGGCTTGTCAGTTCAGAGTCCTAAAGGCTGAAGTTCCCACAGCCTCCGAAGCTCCACACAACCTGCCCACCTTCCTTGTTACTGCCCAGATTGCAGGAGTTCAAGACCAGCCTGGCCAATACGCCATCTCTTAAAAAAAAAAAAAGTACTTGTTGAGTAGGTGCTCTGTGCCAGGCTCTGCTCTTGGTATGAGGGGTCAACTGTGAGTGAAGTAAACCAGGTACAGGATGAGGAGAGGAGTTGGGCAATAAACACTGTAAATAAGTGCATTACATGGTTAGAAGTAGTGAGTTCTGTGTTAAAGCAAAAGTGAGTTATGAAGACTGGGAGTCTAGTGTGGGCATGGGGTGGAACTTTAAATGAAATGGTGGGCAGGGCCCTCATTGAGACACTAGAGACTGATCCCTAATAGCCTAATACCAAGAGCTGGGCCTGGAACACAGCAGCTTTTCAATAAATACTTTTTTTTTAACCACCGAGCCTACAGCCCCTCCTCTCCCCATCACTCACTCTTTGGGCTTGAGCCACACCACCCCCTCGCTGTTCTACACACACCACAATCTTGCTCCTGTCCTGCGGCCCTCACTCTGGCTGTTCTCTTGTCCTGGAACCCTCTTCTCTCACATTCTCAAACGGCTCCCTCGTTCCCCTCATCTAGGTCTCTACTCCAAGGTCACTTTCTCAATGAGGCCCTCACCCACCATTTCATTTAAAGTTGCACCCACTCCCACACCATTCTTCATAAGTCATTTCTACTTTTCCATAGACCTCACTACTTCTGACGACGTAATGCACTTGTTTGTGGTGTTTTTTCCCCAACTCCTCTCATCAGAATGGACTTGGACTATTTCACCCATGGCTGATCCCTAATACAAAGAGCAGTGCCTGGCACATAGCAGGTGCTCAATAAATACCTTTTTTTTAAAAGAGATGGGGTCTTGCCATGTTGCCCAGGCTGGTCTTGAACTCCTGACCTCAAGCCATCCTCCTACCTTGGCCTCCCAAAGCACTGGGATTACAGGCGTGAGCCACCACACCTGGCCCAATAAATACTTCTTGAAGGAGGAATTCCTTCTAGAGGCTATGGGGCATAGTCCCTCCCTGCCTCAAGATCCACAATCACAAATCTATCAGCCTACCAGACATCTCACGTGAATGTCACACCACACCCAACGTGTGCCCCTTATGGATCGTGTTCCTCCTCGGCAGAGGTCTCTCACCATTCCCGGCCCCACTCTCGTCTTTCCCTCACTGCCTCTCACATCACCCTGGCCCGCTCATTCCCACTGTCACCACCTGGGCCCAGACCAGTGTTGTCTCTCCCCTGTCTTACGCTGGTCTCCTTGCCACTCCTCTTGTCAGTCTCCAGCCTATTCTCTACACTGCAGCCAAAAGGTTCTTCCTACAACACAAATCCGACCCTGTGCCCTCGCACTGCCCTGTGTGGGGACTTCCCATGGCTCCCATCATCTCTCGCTTCGTTGTTCCCACATTTCAGCCACTGGGAGCATCCACGAGCCTCTCGAGGAGGCCGTGCTCCCTGGGCCCTCCACCTGTGCCCCTGCCACACTCTGCTTAGAACCTGTTTCCTCTTTCTTCCCATACCCTTCAGGTTCAGCTTGAATATCCCTTTCTCATAGACACAGGCTCCGAATCTCTCAGATGGATTAGGATCCCTCCTACGTAATACCAGATGCTCCACGTGCCTCCTGGCAGCACACATACCACTCTGTATCACAAGAGCTCAACGACCTACGACCTCCACTAGAACCGGAGTTCCAAGAACCCAGGGACCACGCCCAGGGCCTAGCAGAGGGCTTTGACATGGCAGGTGCTTAGTCACCATCTGGGGATTAAATGGGTCTCTTTGGGGAGAGAAGGGGTCTGTGGAACCAGAGGCCTCAGTTTCTGAAGATGGGAGAAGAGTCTGGTGCCTGGGTGCCCCAGGGTTCTAACTAGGGGCCAGTGAACGACTGTGGGACACCAGCTGCCTTGGGAAGGAACAGAAAAGAAAACATCCAGATCTCCTCCCTCACACTCAGCCTTGGCGCAGATGAGGCTGGCCGAGGGGTAGTTGAAGGACTTGAGGATTCGGGAGACGGCCAAGCTGACATCCTCGTTACTGGGGTACAGGCTGACAGATGCGAAGCGAAGGTACTGAAGGCGGGGTGTCTCCTCGGGACCCACCTTGATGTGGGGGATCTGGACAGAGAGGAAACTTTGGCCTCCATCCTGCTCCTCCATCCAGCCCTTGCCTCCCAGGGAACCGCTTCCCACCACAGCCCCAGCCCACACTCCCCACCTCACCTCCTTCTCCCCACAGATATGGCTCACGGTGGAGGCAGATGCTGGGCTGGACGAGGGCCCCAGGACAGACACGACCCCTTTGGGCAGGATCTGACACACTGCAAGGGATGGGGAAGAGACCACAGAGTCAGGGACTCCCTGCCTCCTCTCCTTCCCCATCCCCCAGGGAGCCGCTATGGCCCAGAAGAGGATCAGACACTGGCAACTGCCTGATCCTCTTCTGCCATCCAGAACCCAGAGGGCCAGTCTCTGACCCCACCCAACAAATGAACATGAGGGGGCATGAGACAGAGAGAGATGAGGACACAGCAACAGAGGGACAGGTCAGGCCAAGGGAGATCAAAGGAAGGGATAAAGAGAAAGAGACACCAGGGGCCTCCTCTGCCTGCAAAGCCTGTGCCTAGTCCCTCAGCTCCTGTGTTGTTCTCAACCTTTCCAGCTGTGCCACAGTCTATGGTGCACTCACCACCTTCTCCCCTGACCCCGCAGCCCAGGTCCCCTGGATGCCCCTCACACTCCAAACACCACTCTCCTGCCGCACTTACTTCCTCCTCTTTCTTCTGCTTCCTTCCTCCTTAGACATATGTATGTCTCAAGACTAGGAGGTGGATAGCACTGTTTTGCTTGTCCAGTGCCTGTTCTCACGGCAGAACCTTAACTTCTCCTGGGGGAACTATTCCCCCCGCTTCAGTCCAGGGTTCTCAGGATTGACTGGCACCTGATGCAGGCCTTGGGGAGTCACAGAACCCCATTCCCTGAGCCATGGCAACCGGTTCAGAGATGCACATGGGCTCAAATCAGACCATAGAGCTCCTTCCCCAGGTCTTTTGCTACAATTATCACTGGGTTTGCTAAACTTACGAGATGTAAGCTTGGTGCTGCTGGGGCCATCTTGCCACCAGTTGAGAGACCATTTCTGAAAATGAAGCCAACTCAGAGGAAAGCAGGCCCCAGAGGTAAAGACACAGAAAGCATCTTTAGTTAGATGTCTAACTAAAGGCATCATAACTGAACACCTCATTTCCTCCAAACTGGCTCCTTCTGGACCTTCCACACTGGTGAGGGCTCCACCATTCACACAGACCAGATGCCCGGAAATGGTCCTTGCTTTCAATCTCTCTCCTGACAGCCAATTAGTCACCACATCCTCTCTACTTTGTCCTCAAATTATCTCACATCTGTCCCCTTCTCTTTAACCCCTTGGCCTCTGCCCTAGTTTAGGACTCTCAACTCAAGCATATACCAGAATCCTCACTCATCACCCAAATCCAGCCTTCAGATTCTCTTTCCGGAAGCCTTGCTCCCTGGTACAGACCTATCAATGGCTTCCCAGTGCCTGTGGGTGAAGGCGGCATCTTCCACCCTGGCACTGTAGCCTCCTTGAACCATCCTGACGATCTGCACAGCCTCACTTCCTACTGCCCTGTCATACTTAGCCCTGACATCTCTCACAATCTCTCCAAATATGTCCAGGTAGATTCAGGATGGGCTCAACTGCACACCCATTCCCTGGCTCCAAACACTTCCCTCTGCTTCCACCCTGATCCCCACCCCGTCTCCAGACTCTAGACACATGCCTGGAATGCCACCTTCCTCTTCACCCTCCATCCCAGCTTCTCCCAAATTGTACTGTGTGCCACACCAGCCAAAAAAGCCTGTGAAATGCCATACCCTATTCTCCTTCTTGGTAATTTGAAACATACAAGAACACCATAAAGCCTCTGATAAGGCCTGCAGGAAAGAAACCTGTCTAAAACATGTTTTATGGTAGCATCTCCCAAAGGTCTAACTCTTTCACATCTGTTCAAGTGACATCTTTGAACATTCAGCCCATCAGTATTCCATAGACACTTCCACACTCCTGTCATGTGGCCAGCTGTGCTTGGAGCCACGCCACTCGTTCTACATCCTGTTCACCTTTCAGAGCCCAGCTTCAGACTAGCCTTCTTCAGAATGCCTTTGCTGACCCTCACCCAAGGCTCCTGCCCTTGAGCCTGGGGCTTGTTATTAAGCTCTGAGGACTAACAAGCGTCCCCAGCCAGCTGGGATGATAGGGCTTATCTTTCCAATGCCACCCTGCACTCCCCCAGAGCAGAACTGGGGCTCATGCTATCCCTCCTCTCCAACCTAGCAGCCATGTCTGGGAAGAAGGCAGAGACAGACACAAAGGAAGGGGGAAGAGGGAGCTAGAAGAGGACAAGGCCAGGCAAGAGGCTGGGGGCAGAGGGACGGACTGAGGGCCACCAGCCTGCCCTGCCTCACCCCACGCCCCCATGGCCCAGCTCACTGGTGTCCGTGGTCTCGTACTGGCTGTCCCGCTGCAGCTCAAAGATGTCTACTTCCACTCGGGCCTTGGCTGGGACCTCGATGATCCCGTTGATCTGCTCCCGGGCCAGGGCCAAGGCTAGACGCTCACCACGGCCACACACTGTCTGATCATCCAGGATTGCAGCTGAGGGGACATGGGGGTTGGGGACCAGACTCCTGGGTCCTGAGGAAGGCGGGACTAGGGTCTTGGACTCCTGGGCTCCAGGGTGTGGTGAGTGTAGGGACTAGGAGTCTAGACACCTAGGTCTGAGGTTGGTGGAAGCTAGGGGTCTGGACTCCTGGGTCCCAGGGGAAGGAGGAACTAGAGGCTGGGACTTGTTGATGCTGAAGAGAGCTGAGACCCAGATCCTGAGGGACTGGCATGCCTGGGTTCCCAGAGGAGCCCCAGGGCCTGACAGGAGGGTCTCTGAGGATGCAAGGGCAGGGTACGGGAGGGCCTCACCCATGCGCAGTGATGAGAGCACCTGGCAGCTGGGGCTGGCGAAGGCAACAATCAGCAGCAGCAGCAGCTCAGCCGGCATCTTCCTCCCCTCCTCATGGGGACGCAGCTGCCGCGGCCCCCACTCGCCACCTGCAGGGAGACCCCACAGCCCAGGGGAGACTGCTGTGTGGGGTGATGGAACCCCTTGGAGGCCTGCTGGATGGGGTGGTCACCGAAGCCTTAGGGACATTGTGGGTGAGCAGTTCACAGCTCTGCAGAGCCCTGCTCTGTTTAGAAGGGGGCAATACTAAAGGCATTGGGAGAAGGGAAGCTCAGCTCAGAGGAACACTACCAGAGCGGAGGTCACAGTGCTCAGGCGCTGAGTGAGACAGGTTGCAAGAGAGAGGATGGGCACAGCTACCAAAGCAGGAGGGAGGCATGTGAGGATCTCAGATGGGAGTAAGTTCCTCCCTAATAGGAAACCAGGAAGTGCCACCCCCCACCCAGTCCCGCCCCTGTCTCTGGGCAGGCAGCCGTTACTAGGCAACAGAAACCGGCTGGAGAGGATGCGGTGGTTGCTAGGCAACCCCATCCCAGGCCTCACTTGCCACTTTCCTGACGTCCCCGGTTCCCGCAATCCCATGGGGAGAGAGGCCTGGATATCTGAGGTCTGGAGGGAAGAGTATCTGGAGTTAGAAAACTTCAGGAGAGATGGAGAGATGGAAAAAAAGAGAGACGGTGGGGGGGGGGGAGGTACACACAGAGCCCCACAGATGAATGGACCCAGAGCACTAAAAGGGCTAAAAAAAAAAAAAAAAAAAAAGAGCAAAGAGAGAAGGGAAGAAACAGAGACAGACAGAAAGTGAAAGAGAGGCTTAGAAAGGGGAAAGACACAGAGAGACTCAGAAAAAGAGAAAGGACAAAATAGAAATATAAGGGAAGAAAAGACAGCAAGACAACAGGAAAACAGAGATAGAACTGGAGACAAACAGAGGAGAGTTACAGGAAGCTAGGGAGAGGACTAGTAGAGAGAAAGAGGGAAGAGACAGAAGGATGGGGAGGCAAGATAGAAGCAAGGACAGAGCAGGGAGAGGAAGAGAGAGGGGCAGGCTGGAGAGGAGGAACCAACACACAGGCGAGATACAGGAAGAGGGAGACAGAGGATGGAGAGAAGATACCAACTGACTCAGATACAAGCAGGAAAAGCTGGAATGGAGGAGTAAAGCAGGGAGTGGGCTGCCTGCCAGAAGTGGGCTCGAAACCGCTGCCCCCCAACTCTGATGGGGAGCAGAAGTAAAGGGGGAGATGGTGCATCTTTGCTTCTAACGGCTCTTCACCCTCAAGGAGTCAGGGATTCCTCCAGGCACCCCAGCCTTCTGCAAGGCAACCACTGGGCAAGGAGTTTGGCCACATGCACAGCTCCACTACCCCTGGCCAAGGGCTACGCCCCAAGGGAAGGGATGCTTGAGTTTCTAGGGAGTAGGATTACTGTGGGGGCCCAGAATGCCGTGAGGTGGGCCCGGACCTTGGACCCCATTCAATGCCCATGAAAGGAGAGCTTGAGCTGGTGAAACTGTGGAATGAGAACTTCGAGGGAAGGACAGAGGCACAAGTCCTTCTGACCATCTCAAGTGGCCTGGAAAACCCAGGCTGGGGATCACTCCCAGCTCTGCCCTCAACTCACTGAGTGATATTGAGCAAGGCACTACCCTCTGGGCCTCTGAGAAAGAGAGGGTGCAGGGTAGGAGAGCATGCCGGACAAGCTGGGGGCTGCAAACTATAATGTGGATTGAGGTGAAGGCTTGTCCAGGATGGAGGCGCAAGGGATGCTGGGAGACCCGGAAGGAGCGCTCACAGTGGGAGGAGTGTGCAGGGCGGGGCTAGGAGAGAGGCAGGAGTGGAGTGGGTCATGCTAAGACACCAGGGACTCCTGGGGCAAATCAGGGAGCACAGGACAGAGGAGAGAAAGACCGAGGGAGAGATGGGGCAGAAGGACAGAGACCCACAGGTGGCAGGCAAAGGTGGGAGCAGACAGAGAAAGACTATATACAGGACAGGGTTGAAGGGGCAGCAGGTGGACACAGAGACACACATAAAAAGACAGCCCAAGAGGTAGGAACTGAGGCTAAGTGAGAGAGCAAGAGACAGACACAGCCTAGAAGACACCAAAGGGGACAGAGACAGGGCAGGCAGGGTGTCAGGTGGCCCGGGACTCACAGACCCAGAGGCTGGGCAAAGCCAGATATAAGTCAAAACCCAGCAGAGAGCTGAGCAAGAGGGCCCTCCCATGGAGAGAAACAGACAAGTGGGCAAAGGAGAGACATCAGCGAAGGTGAGAGGCAAGGAGGGCCAGCAGAGGCACACGGGTGAAGGAGAAGGTAAAGAAAGATAAAGAAATAGCAGCAAGCATAAGACTCGGGAGGAGGAGAGAAACGGCCAAACTCTGCAAGGAGGGCCAGTTGGAAAGAGAGAGACAGTATGTCAGAGTTGCAGGCAAGCCCACAGAAAAGGAAGGGGCAAGGGGGAAAAGTACCTGGGAGAGAGAAAGGGGGAGTCAGGGAGGGAAACTGAGGTGGGGAGGTAGAGTGAGTGCCCTAGAGGGGCACAGGCAGGGACACGGCAAGCGCCTGTAGGAGGGGCCAGGCCCACCCAGAGGTTCAGCCACCCAAAGACACTCAGGAATGTCCTATGGGGTAGCAAGTGATCCCAGGGCCCGAAAGCCCCCAGACAGGGAGAAGAATGGGAGCAGAAAGGCCACACGAGGTAACGCAGAAGTGGGAGAGAGGAAGGGAGTGGGAAGAGACAGACCAGCCAGGAAAAGTCAAGCATGGATCACAGAAAGGTGGGGCAGCAGCTAAGGAGGGGGGGATGGAGGAGCCAGGCACCCAGAGTGGATCTAGGGGAAAGAGGTGGAAAAGTGAGAGAGGGAAGACAGCCTCCCAGCACAGAGGCAGAGAAAGGGAGGAGAAGAGGTGAGCAGAGGCACAGAATGGAAAGAGAGAAGTGGAAGGAGACCTGCCAAGGGGCGCCTCCGAAAGAGGAAGCCAGGGGCAAGGAGTTCGGACAGAAAGAGGGATCTAAACAGAGACATGCCAAGAGCCGCCTGGGATAACAGCAAAGAAGAGAGAAGCTGGGCAGAGTCAGAGACTGGGTCCAAGAGACACAGGAAATGGGGGCTCAAAAACGGAAAGACATCTCCAGGAGACAGAGACTGGATGGGATGGGGACAGGGCCAGGGCCCACCGCAGGCAGAGGATGAGGCTCAGAGGAACGCAAAGACCTAGTCTGGGACCAGGACAGAGGCTTGGAGACAGCAGGGGCATGGACATGCCAGGGGTCCGGGGTAAGTGAGAGCCCAAGTAAGTGCAGTCAGCCCTGTAGGACCCAAGAAAGCTGGGGGGCCAGGGGTGGCAGTGAGCTGTGTACTCAGAAGAAGGGGCGAGAAGAGGTCGAGGTGAATGGAGGCTGAGGAGATGGAGGGTGCAGAGCAGGCCCCTAGTGGGGGAGGGTACCTGCCAGTCCGGAGAACCAGGAGAATGTGGGCCCCCCACCCACCCGCCAGGCGGCACTGAGCCCAGCCTTCCAGGACCCAGAACCCAGCCCAATCCCCGCCCTGCAGACACTCACGGATCCTGGTGGGTTGGAGGGCTGGGCTCCCTCGAGGCCCGAGGACCGACAGCGGGAGGTGCTCCGGCGCTGGGTGGCAGTGGGGCTGGGCGGGGGGAGAGGGCAGTCCACAGGGCCCCCTCCCCCGCCGCTGGCGGTGGCCCCCAACTAATCCAAAACAGTGGCTCCACAGGAGCAGGGAGGAAGGACAGGTGGAAGAGGAGAGGGCGGACCGGGGAGGGGAAGACGGGGAAAGGAGAAAATGGAGGAGAGAAGGGGAGAGAGGAGAGGGGGAAGGAGCAAATGGAGGGGAAGGAGGGAGGAAAGGAGGAGAGGAAGGTGAAAACGGAAGGGGGGCACAGGCAAAGCCGGGGGAGGGGGAAGCCAGCCCGGGAAAGGGCCCCCGCCCCCTCCCCTAGCCAGGCCGGCCTGGGGGGGCCACAGGGGGCGAGGACTGGGTGGAGAAAAGGAAGCCGGCCATCAGGAGAAGTGGGGGAGGGGAGGGCCTGCTGGGGGGGGGGGGCGCGCCCCCCCCCCCCCGCCCCCCCCCCCCCCCGGGCGCCCCCCCCCCCCCCGGGGGCGGGGGAAGCCAGCCCGGGAAAGGGCCCCCGCCCCCTCCCCTAGCCAGGCCGGCCTG
>CAUYLG010073709.1:0-28431 GCA_963573385.1 Cacajao melanocephalus | reverse complement strand
CCCCCCCCACCCGGCCTATTTTTTTTTTTTTTTTTTTTTTTTTTTTTTTTTTTTGGTGGAGATAGGGTTTTGTCATGTTCCAGGCAAAACCCAGGCTGGTCTCAAACTCCTAAGCTCAATCCGCCTGCCTCGGCCTCCCAGCATGTTGGGATTACAGGTGTGTGTGAGCCACCACACCTGGCCTAGTTAGCCATTTCTTTTCCTTGTAAGCTTAATTGTACTTTCGTTAGAGACCATTATCTTAGAAATTGGTTGTCACCTGCTTTAGATGGTCAATTTTTATAAATGTTTCTCAGTGTAAATAATGTGCAATTCTGAAATTATTATTCAGTATCGTGAATTGGGCCAGATTTGTTTATTGTGTTGTTGACGTATTTCATTTCCTTAGTTTTTGTTTTTGCTCTGCTTGTTTTATCAGTTACTAAGCAAAGGATGATAAGAATCTTGGGGATGCATGGAATTCTGCCAGTTCTTGCTTTACAGATTTCAGATTGTTACTAATTTTATTTTGGTGAGGATTTTCCTGGTATATTTCTTCTTTCATTATGTAAGCTTATGTTTTACATGTTTCTCTACATAACATTCCAGACTGCCAATGTTTAATCTTTTAATCAGTGCACCTTTCATTTACATTTAATGTAATCGTGTACATGGATTCTGTGGTGATTGATTCTGCATAAGAAATCACTGCAAAGCAGAGCTGCTGACAAAGCACACATTTATCATCCACATTTTCTGTGGCTTAGGACTCTGAGAAGGGCTCATCGGCATGGTGCCGCTTCAGGAATGCTCCTGAGGCTCAGTCCCGGTGTCAACTGAGGCAGCCTCATCCAAAGGTCTGCCTGGGGCTGGGGACCCATCTTCCTGATGGTGCACCCCCCATCAGTCCCTCCCACGTGGCCCTTCCACAGGGCTGCTTGAGTGTCCTCACAACATGGCAGCTGGCTTCCTCCAGTGAATGATTCAAGAGAGACCACTAGAGTCATGAGGTCTCTTTATGACTTCACCTGAGACATCACACACCCCTGCTGCTGCTATATTCTACTGGCCACCACCCCAATCCTGATCCAGGCAGGAGGGGAGCACACATGCATGAGTGCCTGGGGGTGAGGATCCCGCCTTGGAGCCCGATGGCCACAGTATCCACCGTCTGATTTCATTTACTTTTTGTTGATCTTGTCCATTCTATGTTCCTGTTTTCTCTCTGTTCTTGTCACAGTTTTCACTGATGCTCCTTCTCTCATTTTGTTTTTTTCCTTCTTCTGGTTTAGAGGCTACGTACTCTCTTTCTAGTCTTTTAGCGACCGCCTACAAATCACTCCTTGCACGTTTAACTTACCAAAATCTAAAGTGAAAGAAATTGCACTTACACCCACCTGGGAGTACATCAACTTTGAAGCCTGGAAAATGGGATGTCCCCTGCTGCCTTCTGACTTTGCTATTGCTGTCAGCCTGTTTAATAATGTTTTAAACAGTCTCTTGGGTGTGATTATCATCATTGCCTGCACAGCCAGAGTTTTTAGATTTACCCACATACATTCCTCTTTGCCCTTCACTCTTCCCGAGTCTCAGTCTTCCAATCACATTCATTCTGAACCACTTTCATTCCACTCAAGACAGTGTTCTCTAGGGAGGCACCGGCGGTGGACGCTCAGATGAGCTTTCGGTCTATAAATATCTTTTTCACACAGGTTCATGACAGAGTCAGACGCTCTGCGGCCGGCGTCCAGGTTGCAGCCGCTCTCCCTCTGAACGTTGAATACATCCCTCCACTATCTTGTCTTTACCGTGGCTCTCGGAAAATCGGCAGAGCCTGCCATCACTCCAAGGGGAGCTGTCTATCTGCCAGCTTTTAAGACTGTTTTAATATGATAGCCGAGTATTCAATTTGATTTTCATATATTCAACCTGGAATTTGAATGCCTTTGATGTGTGCCATGGTGTCATTATTCAGTTATGGGAATCTCGCAGCCATCATGTCTTTAAATGTTGCCTCCACCCTGTTCTGTCCCTTCCCTTTGCAATGCAGACTAAATGCTTGCTAAGCCTTCTCACTTTCCCTGTGTCTCCCAGTCTCCCACTTCTTTGATTTGTTTAGCTGCCTGTGCTGCGTTCTATAAACGCCTCCTTGCCTGTCTTCTTGTTCGTTTCAGGATGCTGCCAACCCATGGAAGTTTTAATTTCTCATAGTTTTCATTTTTAGAAGTTCTCTTTAATAAAATTATTTGATTTTTTTTTTTTTTTGAGACAGGATCTGACTCTGTTGCCCAGGCTGGAGTGCAGTGGTGCAGTCGCAGCCTCCACTGCAGCCACCAACTCTCGGGCTCAGTCGATCCTCCCACTTCAGCCTCCCGAGTAGCTGGGACCACAGGCATGCACCACGTCTGGCTGTTTTTGATTCACCCTGCACCCAGCGGTTTGCGGCTGCCATTCTGTGGGGAGTGAGGTGTCTTCTGTCCCCACACTCCAGGGCCTTGGGACCCAGAGCTCCAGGTGGCCCTGGTGGTGAAGCGTCAGAGGAAGGAACTCTGGGGCCCGGTACCTGTCAGGGTGCCCTCTCCTCGGGCTCACCTTCCCTGGCCCGGCCCCGTCTTCCCTTACCGTCTTGCCTGCTGCTTTTGCCTGTTTTTGTGATGCTTTTCCTACCTTATGCCCCTGTTTGGTAGTTTTCCCTGGAAGGACTGGTCTGGGTCCCAGACCCCCCTTTACTGAGTGCACCCTATGGGCTCCCTGGAGCCTGCTGGCGCCCCACTGTGACTCTCACTCCAGCCCCAGCCTCCATAGAGGGTTGGGGCTCAGGCCCTGGACCTCCCCTCCCTCAGCAGGGCCCAGGCCCCACACCAGCTGCTCAGCCAGCTCATGTATGTTCCATTCATCACGCACAGACACACGGAGGGCCACAGACACCACGTCCCCTCTCCTTGGCTTAGGGAGGGCCCAGCCTCCACCCTGACTCAGACACACACTTTCTGGGCACCCTGGTGGGTCCCAGCAGGCCCTGGGTGTGTGGGGCACAGAGCCCTGCCCAGCCTGCTGCGCCGAAGTACCCTTGCAGATTTGACCTCCCAGTCCTCGGCCCAGCCTCCCTGCATCTCCCCTCCGGGACGAGAGCCCCAAGGAGCGGGAGCTGCTCCCACCTTGTGCTTCCTGCCGCTCACGCCCTGCTTGTGCCACGCAGGCTCTGGCCTGTCTCATGTGCCAGGCTGGCCCAGCCCTTCCAGGAGACCCCGTTCCAAGGCGCTGCTCAGCTTCCTCCTGAGGTTCCCGGAAGCCAAGGGCTGCTCTGCATAGGCACTGGGGGCTCTCCCCACCCAGACCCCGAGAAAGAGTGACTCAGCCTGGGGCCTGGAGTTTGCTGTTGGTAGTGGGTGCCCCAGCGCTTCTGGGCTAGGCTGTGGCTGCTTGGGAACTTTTAGCCCCAGAGGCTAGGAAAACTGGGGAGTCTCCCCTTTACCCCACATTCCTACCCCACCCTGGGACTCCTTCTGTCCCTCCTCCGCTAGGTACAGCTGCAGCAAGCATACAGGCTGGCCTTCCCCTCACCCTTCCTGGCCTGGGCAACGTGAGATTGACTCCTGGCCCCAGTACATGGGGGACGGGGCTTGGCGCAGTCTCATCCCACTGAGGAGGGCTGGCCAGAGACCCGAGACAGCCTCAGGGCAAGGCCAGTGGCTGCAGGCCAGCGAGAGCCAGGCCAAGGCCCCAGCGTCTCCGGTTGAGAGGGCCTTTCTGTGAAAGGGACACGTGGTGGCCACACCTGCTGCCCTTGCCTGTCCTGGGACGCTCTGAGGAACGGTGTGAAAGTCCTTGAAAAGCAGCAGCTCCCATGCAGGGGCGGCCTCGAGGAGTGGCCCCACAGTGGACAGCACCTACCTGCTCTTGTCCATCACAGCTGCTACCTCTGAGCCCACACAGGAAAGGGCACAGGCTGCAGCCGCCTCTCAGACCACGGGCACCATGTGGGATGCCGAGCATGGGGCCTGCTCCCTCAGCAGCTCCTAGCATCAGAACAGCCCATGGGGCCTGCTCCCTCAGCAGCTCCTAGCATCAGAACAGCCCATGGGGCCTGCTCCCTCCAGCAGCTCCTAGCATCAGAACAGCCCATGGGGCCTGGTGAGGTCTGACCACAGGTTGTGGGCAGCAGGTCTTCTAGCTCCACTGGGAACCCCAGCCCAGGCCCAGCTCTTAAAGTGCCAGCGTGCCCAGATGGCCTGCACCAGCTGCAGCCTCTCAAGGAGACAGGAACGCCCTCAGCCTTGACACTCCACCTCCCTACTGACCTGTATAGCCGCTGACCTGCCCTGGGACTCTGGGGGGCTGCCCCAGCTGCTGGCCCTCAGCTGCAGGCACTGCCCTGTGCCCACCACCCACTTGGTCCTGGCCCAGCTCAACACCAGGCATCTGAACCTGAGCCCAGGCACAGCAGCGCAGGAGGAGTTGGGGTGGGAACTGCTCTTCTCTGAATCCCCCGGCTGGTTGGTTCCTTCTAGGCAGGGAGGGCTGGGAGAGGCAGAGCTGGACTCCCCCTCTGGGGTCAGGGGCCATTAGGGAGGGTGAGGGGGGTGGGGAAGGGGACCTCCCCATCCATAGAGCCTTCACCCCAGAGGCACGATGCCCCACCCCTGACCCCCTGCCCACGTTTTTAATTTTTATTTATTTAGAAGTAGTTTTGCTCTTGTTGCCCAGGCTGGAGTGCAATGGTGTGATCTCAGCTCACTGACACCTCTGCCTCTGGAGTTCAAGTGATTCTCCTGCCTCAGCCTCCTGAGTAGCTGGGACTACAAGCGCCTACCCCTACACCTGGCTAATTTTTGGCATATTTAGTAGAGATGGGGTTTCACCATGCTGGCCAGGCTGATCTCGAACTTGTGACCTCGTGATCCACCTGACTCAGCCTCCCAAAATGCTGGGATTACAGGCATGAGCCACCGCGTCTGCCCGGCCAGTTTGAGTGGAGGTCTTGATTTTCTGAAAGCTGGGGGAAGCAGGTGGGCTCCACACAGAAGCGAGTTGGGAGCCACCTGGGGCTGGACTTTCCGCTGGGCGGCTCTCGCAGGTGGTGAGATGCCCCTGAGGGGCCTGCCTGGGGGCGTGGCCTTGAGGGGTGTGGGCGTCGCCTGTTGGTGGGTGTGGATTGAGGGACCTACGGGCGCGGGGATGAGGTCAGGGGCGCGGTCGGGGGTGGGCTGGGGCGGGGGAGGACATGGGCGAGGATTCAGGGGTCTGTGGCCTGGCGTGAGGGTCACCGGGCATGGGCGCAGGGTCTTGGACGCCATCCAGAGGTCCCGGGGGTGTGGGGTGGTGGGTGGTTGGTGGGGGCTGGGGTGCGACTGCAGGTGGAGGAAGGCGCTGTCGGGGTGGAGGGTCCCAGCACGCCCGGGGGGCGGGGGCAGTCGGGCGGAGGGAGGCGCGGCTGGATGCGGGGAGGATGCCCGCGGTCTCAGCACCCCTCTCTCCCCAGGGCTGCGGACCGCCGGCCACAGCCGTTCCACTGCTCCTTTCGCGCCACGGTCCTGCAGGGCGCGTCCTTCTTGCCGCTGGGCGGAAGGAGCTGCAGCCCCGGGACCCCGTGAGCCGGGACCCACGCGGGGACCAGGACGACGACCCGGAGCCAGGCGCGTGTCCGTGGAAACCTGCGCGGAGCTGAGGCTGAGAACACCGCGCTGTTGCAGAGAACCCGCGTCTTCGCCGGTTTCCTGGGTGCCCCGCGCCCGCCCCGGCCCCTCCAAGCCACCCTGGGGAAGGCACCAGCCCGGGGGTCCCAGGCGGACGCTGATTCGTTCGTCCCGCGTTTGTCCAAGTCTTGGCGCCGCCCAGGCTCTCCTACCCCGCGTTTCCTCCCATCTGGTGCCCAGCGCGGGCGCGGAGGGAGGCCCCCAGGGTTGAACCGTGCAGTTCCTTTGCCGTTGGGCCTCTTGGCGCACGGGAGGTCAGTGGGCCGTGTCGCCGTGCTGCCCTGGAGACCCAGACATGGAAAGACACCCTCTGCCACCCCAGGCCTCGTCCAGGAGGTGGCTGGGGCCTGCCTGTGAGCCGGTGGCCTAGCTCTTCATGGATACTGAGCAGGGCCAATCCCCGGCCCTCAGAGCCAGCGCCAGAGCCCCCGTCCTCAGGTTGGAGAGGGTGCCCGGGCTGGGGCAAGGGCCTGGCTTCACCATCCTTCCCTGGGCCTTGGGACCAGCACCAGCCACACCCCATGCGCCGTCCCCACACGAGGTCACTGGCTACTGGCTGCCTGCAGCCCCTGCCTGCCTCATGGTACTGGGAGGACGCCTTCAGGCAACTGAGAGTCATGGTGGGGGCCAGTCCCAGTGAGGCCTGGAGAGAGAGAGATTCGGGTGTGAGGGGCCCGGGGCGGGAGGTACATTTGTCCTTTCTCAAGGATCCTGCTGGCCGTGCCCATGTACGTCTCCTGGGACACCTGCCATGGCTCAGCAGCACCCCAGTATAAGGAGGGCTGGACACCAGGCTGACGGGCAAGGCCCAGCTGCAGTATCTGTCTTACAGCCCAGCCGGCATGGGACAGTGGGTGACAGAGACCATCCTGGGCCACCCCCAAACGTGCCTGCCTGCTGCTGACCATGCGGTGGCATGGAGGTCAGCACTAGCCACTCTCCAAGGCACCATGGCCACAGGCACACTGTGGGCAGGGGGTGCTCAGCCCCATGGACTCTGCCCAGCAGTGACTGCATAAGTTCCAGCCCATGGAGGTGGGGGCAGGGCCGAGGTGCTGGCCCAGGAGGCAGGGAGGTGGGCAGTGGACGGTGGCCGAAGGGAGGGAGGAGCTCATAGTCATGGCAGGCTCCTGCCGCCTTCCCTCCCTTGGGACCCAGCCCCAGAGCTTGCTTCCCAAGCTCCCTCTTGACGCTCCCCGAGCCCACGGTGTGAGGCCCACGGCTTCTCCCAGTCTGGGGGTGGTGCCACTCTCCACATTTGGGGGGGTCCTGTGGGTATCTCAGGCAGAACACCCCAGCTATACACTCCTTCCATCCCCCACCACACACACACGCATGCGTGTGCACACACACATATGAACACAGATGTGCACACGCACACACACACGTAGGGCAGTGCCCTCCCAGGAACAGAGGCAGGAGCTTCTGTGCTGCTAAGACATAGAGATTGGGCTGGACACAGGGACTCTGGGCCTGTCCAGGAAGAGAAGAGCCAGGTCGCCCAGAACCACACCCTGCTTCTCTCCAACCCACTGCCCTGGCTGGAGGCCAATGGGAAGCAGTGAGCTTCTGCCCAAAAACTTTCCTATGCATTGGACGCTCCGGATAAGAAGAGGACTCAGAACAGCTGCCTGAGCAGAAACCGAGCCCCAGAGTTCCCAGCCTCGGGGCCTGCCCTCTGGAGTGGGGGACCTCATAGTGAGGACCGAGCGGGGGGCGGGGTGGCCTCTTGCATCTAGAGGCGAAGCGAGGGCTGAGGACTTGGGGTGGAGTCTCGGGTCCCAGGAGAGGGCTCTCCCTTAGAGGCCGGGGCTGAAGCCAGGGGCTCTGGGGTACCAGTGCCCAAGACAGATTCTGCCCACCCTTTGCCAGTCCAGCCAGCTTTCCAGGGCCCTTGTCTACTGTCCCCGCCTCACACACGCCTGAGGAGGGTGCACACAGGCGATGCCTTGATCCCACTGGCCTGGAGCTATCTCTGCTCCAGTGGCCGCCCCGTGGGGAACCCCATTAGGGTGTTTTGGGACTCCAAAGACCTCAAGGTTTCCGGATGCTTCCTTTGGAAACCTAGAAACTCCACAGTGTCTGGCCACAGTCTCACGGCCCCAGGCGGTGGAAAGTCTCCGGGTTGCTGTCTGCAAAGGGAGCCCTGTTTTGCCAGGAGGGGGCGTGTCCGCTTGCTCCTACTGTGAGGAGCAGCGTTCTTTCCTGTTTGTCTTCGGGGCTGGAAGTGCAGGGTGGGCCTGGAGCCGCTGCCACAGGGCACCCTGCAAACTTGCCCCACTCACGTCCACTGTCTCCAGTGGGAGCTGTCACTGCACAGCCAGATGCTGGCTGGGCAAGTACTTGTGTTCCTCGGCCTGACCTGGGGCACTTTCCAGAGCCTGGCCATCCCCAGGATTGCGGAATGTGGCCTCTCCTGTTCTCAGGTAAGCTCCTGCCTCCTCCTAGGCCCCTACACTGTGGCAGATGAGGCCCTGGTTTCTCCTCAGGTGGGTATGGCCTGACGCTCTCAGCACATGGACAGGGACAGGTGAGGGGTTGCAGGGTCCTGGAGGCCCCTGTGGAGCTGGTGAAAGGAGGCTGGGAGACCTGGCCTGACCCTGCTGAGCTGCTCTGGGAAGTGTTTGCTGGCAGCTCAAGGCAGGGTGAGCCCACCTCCAACCCACCTGTGACCTCCGAGGAGGCTGTTAGAATCTAGGGCAGTGTGCAAGCCCATCCCGGGCTCCCCACCCCACCCCACCAGGCTGCTCTGAGCCATCGGGAGCCAGTGGCGGCGCACAGGCTTGTGCAGACACCTGCCAAGGAGATACTTGGGGAACGGGGACCATCCCGAGAGTGAGATATTGGCAGTGGAGGTGCCTGGGGCATGGGGTGGGGGGTGCTCCCGTTGCAGGGCCGGCTGACTCAGCCTGACAAGAGAGGGCCTTTCATCACCTGCATCAAGAAGTGTGCCAGCCATCCCAGGAAGGGGCGCTGGTGCCCAAGGCTGGCCTAGGCACAGTGGGGACACAGGTGTCGAAAGAGCCTGGAGGGTGTCCTGGGAAGGGGGAACTCACTGAGGACCTGCTGGGTGCACCGTTCCTGGCATGGGGACAGCAGACAGCAAGATGTGCCTTTAGGGTGGTGGCCTGGTCACCTCAGGGGACACTTTCAGGACACCCAGCAGCTCCACAGGGCCTGAGATGGGTCCAGCAGCGGGCTCAGGGAGGGGAGGGAGCGGTAGGTGTGGGTGCCATAGGCAGGCTCAGATTCCTGGGGCATTTGTGGAAAAAGGAAAAAAGCAGGCTGGGATGCATGGGGGCCGGTGGGAGCAGGCTGGGGTGCATGGGGGCCGGTGGGAGCAGGCTGGGGTGCATGGGGGCCAGTGGGAGCAGGCTGGGGTGCATGGGGGCCGGTGGGAGCAGGCGAGATGGGGGATTCAGCTGGGAGAGGTATTAGCTGGATTCCCTCCCGCAGGGGAGATGGAAAACAGGGAGGGACAGGACTAGGGGTCCTGGCTGGGGGTAGGGAGGAGAAGTGAGAGTTGAGACTCAGAGGCGACTTTTGCCTGTCAGTGGATGGAGGAAATGGTTCCTGAGTTGGGAGACCTGGGGGAGGCAGCCTTGAAACGTGAGCTGGAGAATTCTGCCGAGGTGGCTGCGGGGTGTGCCTCGCGGTGCGAGGGGAGTGATGGGGCTGTCCCACACTGTATGGGCAGGGTGACCCTGAGGAGGGGGTAGGGACCAGGACTGAGCCCTCCCTACTGCAAGGAAAGGGACAGGGACAGGGGCAGGGGCAGGGGCTGAGGCAGCGGAATAGGCCAGAAGGAGGGGAAAGCTGCAGGGGAGGGGGAAGGAGGGGTTTGCAGGGCTGAGGGAAGGTCTCATGGAAGATGGGGTGGGGAGGGCTGACCAGGAGGGGTTGAGGGGTGAGAGGAGGGAGTGGGAATCTGGAGATGGGTGTAGGGGCGATGTCCGGGGCAGCCTTAGGCCAGGCGGTGGATGCAAGAGGGCATGAGAGCCCCTGTCCGAGGTGGGAAGCCCAGGAGAGGAGGCCGGGGCTAAAGCCGGCCTGGGGGAACCTGCTCGGGTGGGGGGCAGGAGGCTGGGCCCGATGCTGGGGACCTTGGGGGGCGGGGACCACATGGGGGCCAAGTGAAGCCGCCCTGGGGGTTCCCTACAGATACCCCCAATGCTTGGCAGCTGGGAAGCCCCGAGAAGCACGATGGAAAACCCCGTAGCTGGGAGGCGCCCAGGGCTCAGGCTCAGCCCCAGCTCCCCCCACATCCCCCACAGTGCGCCCAGAGCCCAGGCTCAGTCCCAGCTCCCCCTACATCCCTTACAGCACGCCCAGGGCCCAGGCTCAGCCCCAGCTTCCCCCGACCCCACAGATCTGGCTTCCTGTGCCCCGCGGGGGACAGGCAGAACCTCTTGGACATCCTGCGCCCCCGACGGCGGCCTCTCCTAAAGCCCCAGACACATGGGGCCATGTGGCCAGCCCTGGGTGGGCTTCAGCACCGGCACTGGGCTCAGAGTCTAGGAAGTCAGGAGAAAGAGCTGACCCCCTTCCCATCTCCAGCCCGCCCCGGCCTCCAAGCCCCTAGCAGGGGTTCTTTCTCTCCCTGATTTGGAGACAGGGAGTCCAGGCCACAGCGGGTGCCCAGAGGGGCTTCAGGGCACCTGGTGGGAGGGAGGGTGGAGACCTGCCACTGCCCCCCGTAGTTCCACACAGGGCCTCACTGGGCCTCCCAGCACCGCCTCCGAGGCTCCTCCTGTGCCCAAGCTGGTCTGGGCTGCCTCCCCCTGCCCACCTCCCATCCCTGTCCCACCCTGCCCCCACCTGCCCACCTCCCATCCCCACCACACCCTGCTCCTGAGCCTGCTCGGATCACTTCCCCAGAGGCTGCCCAGGTGAGCCCAGCCCCTTTTGCCTGGCAGAGCCCTTGGCCGCCTGCAGTCAGCTCCGCCAGCCCCTCGTTTGAGGCCCTGCTCCTCACCAGAGGCCGAAGCTGAGCTTCCATCCGGCCGCCCCGTCCAGCCTGCCCTCCACCCTCAGGCAACCAGTTTCGTGGCCATTGCAGGCGGACGAAGGTCCCACGTGACAGTCTCTCTCTGGGGAGTTATCAGGGTGGTCGGCAAATGGGTGGAGACAGTGGGGAAAATGAAGACTCCGAGGCCATCTTAGGGTGGGGTCCTGGGCTGGACCCTGGAACAGAAAACAGATTTCACCAGGATCCACAATTCCACAGGCAGGCTGAGGGTCACTAACTGCTACCCACATGTGGCTCCCCAGGTTTTGCAAATGTACCGGGAGCTGCTGAGATTTGGGGAAACTGGGGAAACTCTGGTCATCATCTAAATGCATTCCAAAATAAGTATTTAGAAAGAGGCGGGAGATGTAGCCACTGGTCATAATGGCTTCACAATTCAAGGAACAGAAGTGGGCCCGACTTTTGCTTTTCCATGTTCCCACCTGGGCCAGGATCAGAAGTCCAGCTCTCCATCTTGAGCTACCCCACTCCCACCCCCACCCCCACCCCCACCCCCACCCCAACAGTCTGGGCTCGTCCAGTCCATAGAGGGTCAGCTCTTTATAAGAATGGAGCTCTGTGTTGACCAGGGGCTGCACAGTGCAGCACCCCAGCACAGCGGCCTGGACTCTGAGGTCCCGCCCTGCTCTGAGGGTGCTGGGGACCTGGACTCCGGGGTCTCGCCCTGCTCTAAGGGTGCCAGTGCCACCCTGTGCTCTCCAACCTCAGCTCCCACGCCATTGTTGCAGGGGTGCTGGGCGCCTCCTGCCTCACAGGCCACTGGGGAGCAGCCTGTCCCACAGACCCTTCTATCCCATGGGAGCCACAAGTCCTCCTCATACCCCTCTTTGGGTGCCCTTGGTCAGGTTGGGCTGAGGGTGATAATAAAGTAGGACTGCAGCTTTCGCAGGGCCGTCCAGGGCCTGTTCACCCAGCTGCACGGTCCCCCCACCACCAGCTCAGCCTCAGTTCCTTCCAGGCCCATGACATTGACCTCTACGAGCCCCCCAAGCACCTTTTAGATTTCTAGCCTGCACCCCCCAGACTCTCCAGACCCCTCTAGCTCCTCTGGAGCCCTCTGTTATTTTCCCACCTCTCTCATTAGTTACATAAAGTGTAAGTTGCTGATTTCCCGGGTTTCGGATCGTTCTGTCTCCCCCTTCTTGGAATGTGAGCTCCTCTAGAGGCAGGGAGGGGTCACGGTTTTCCTCTGTTCACGAATCCCAGCACCTAAGCAAGCCTGCCACGTGGTGGGTGCTCCGCCAGTGTCCACTTAACAAATGCACAAGTGGGTGGGGGAGCCAGGGTCTGAGGGTCCACAGGGATTCAGACCACATTGTTTACTGAGTGACTGCCGTGTGCCAGCCTTGGGCCAGACCCCTGACACTGAGGAGGAGCCAGGGCTGAGGGCAGCCCAGGACCCAGGGAGTGAGGGCCAGGGCAGGAGCAGGACGGGCTAGGGAGGGACTGCCCGCAGCCACTCACCCCTCTCACTATTCTGTCTCCAGGGCTTCACCTGCAGGAGCCACAGGAACCGTGAGTACATCTCAGCCCGGGGACGCTCAGGGCCTGGACTCACCTGTGCCCTCCTCAGTAGACCCAGGTCCACCCAGGCCCCAGGGTTGCTTTGTCCACTGTGGGAGGCAGGTCTGTCCTGCACTGTCCCCAGCAGCCAGGGTTCCCCTTCTGAGCAGGGCGAGCCGCCATCACTCACCGATGGGTGTGGGGCCCTGGACACACCCAGGCAAGGTCGCCCTGGCTCCTGCCCAGAAGTGGGTCAGCTGCAGATAGAGCCACGCGCCTCCATTTAACTCACAATACCTCGTTGTGCTCCAAACCCCAGCCCAGCTGACATCCCAGCAGCAGCAGGTGGAAATCCCCCTGTCGTCTAGCAAACCTTTTCCCTCTGTAAAGTGATTCCTCCAGGGCTTTGCTCAAATACCTTGGTTGTCTTTGTAAACAGCGTATGTATTTATAAAAGGACGCTGAGTGATGCAGACGGTATAAGGAAGAAAGTTAACACTCACTGGAAAGCCTCCATGTAGACATAAACAGTATTCACCTAGACAAACATTGCTCTAGAGATTTGGGGTTTTTTATTATTTTTGCTTTTTATAGGAAGAGAAACGAGGTCTCCCTATGCCTGGTTGGTCATCCAAACCCAGGCTGTTCTCAAACTCCTGGGCTCAAGCATTCCCCCTGCCTCAGCCTCCCAAAGTGCTGGGATTATGGGCGTGAGCCACCCTCCCTGGCTTGTTCTAGATTTTTGTATATGCAAATATACAGATGTTTGCAGAATAAACAGATAAAAATTATTTTATAGAAATAAAATTACCTTATGTCATTTAAAGAATTTTATGTATTTTTACTTGAATTTAACAGAAAAATAAAGAGATGGCTAAACTTTAATTAAATGTTTCTTTGCCTCAAGGACCTCTAAGCTTAAGAGAGGAGATTAGATCAGCCTGGCCCTGTGCAAGGATGACACGCAAATTTACAAAGCAGCTCATATTAACAAACAACAATAAATACAAAGCATGGCCAGGTGCGGTGGCTCACACCTGTAATCCCAGCACTTTGGGAGGCTGAGGCAGGCAGATCACCTCAGGTCAAGAGTTCGAGACCAACCTGGGCAACATGGTGAAACCCTGTCTCTACTAAGAATACAAAAAAAAAAAAAAAATTAGCCAGGCATGGTGGCACAAGCCTGTAGTCCCAGCTACTTGGGAGGCTGAGGCAAGAGAATCACTTGAACCTGGGAGGCAGAGGTTGCAGTGAGCTGAGATTGTGCCACTGCACTCCAGCCTGGGCGATGGAGTGAGATTCTGCCTCAAAAAAAATTAAAAACAAAACAAAAAAAACCTCTTTAGTATTTCTAATAGACTTCTTATCTAGTCTCTTAAGTTTTTTTTAATAGATGATTGTGTATTCTGCAGCTAATGACAGCTTGTAAACCTGTATGTTGGGTGGAGTTGGATTTTGTGGAATTGGCTCAGCTCTCCAGGGCAATGCTGAATGAGGGAATTCCTGTCTGAGTCCTGATATGGTAACGGTTCCAAAGGTTTATTGTTCAGTATTTGTTTATTGGATGTTTGCACTAGATGGCCCTGATCTACACAAAGAGGTGCCTTTCTTTTCCTAGTTTGCTAAACATTATTTTATCATAATAGGTGTTGAATTTTATGAAACATTTCTGCATCTATGAAAATTCTAAGTTTTCTACTTTAACTTTTTTTTTTTTTGAGATGGAATCTCACTCTTGTTGCCCAAGCTGGAGCGCAGTGCCGCGATTTTGGCTCACTGCAACCTCTGCCTCCTGGGTTCAAGCGATTCTTCTGCCTCGGCCTCCCAAACAGCTGGGATTACAGGCGCCTGCCTCCACGCCCGGCTAATCTTTGTATTTTTAGTAGAGACAGGTTTCTCATGCCAGGCTGGTCTCAAACTCCTGACCTCAGGTGATCCACCCACCCTCGGCCTCCCAAAGTGCTGGGATCACAGGTGTGAGCCACGCTGCCCAGCCCCAGAGTGTTTTTAAACACAGAGTGGTCCTCAGCCTCCTCCTCTGTCAACACCAGTTTGAATTCCCAGTTCCCCACACATTTTCCCAGTCCCCACGCTTGTGGCTGCCTTTGTAATGCATTTGTTCCTGTTGAGCCCCCTTCTCTGTCCTGAAGTGAGCACATCAGTTAGGCGCTCTTTCAGGAAGACTCCGTGGGTGTTATCTGTGTGCCTTATTTTGGGTAAGGGAAAACATATTTATTTCTAAGTGTTTATGATGAATTTTAGGTTCACAGTTATTTCCATGCAGTAACAATGAATTCTGTTCTGTGCCACACATCATTTGTGTGTTTCTGCTTTACAGCCTTCCCTCTACACACCCTCCTCTTCATTTTGTCAGCGTAGTTGGGACAAGAGCCCGTTCTTATTTTATACATTTTATTTTACAATGAGCAGCTTCTCCTCCTGCGCTCCTTTCACTAACTTGGTATATGTCCTCATTTTTCATGCTCACCGTGAGTCCTTCTCCTCCATGGCTTCACCAGTTTTTGTTTTTTTTACTTTCTGGTTTTGATTCCTTTCTTGGTTAGCTGGAATACACCTTTGTCTTTTCTCTAGAAAGGGTCAAAAGATGCAGGTTTCTCATTTCTTGCATAAAGGAGCTTTTTTTTTTTTTGAGAGGGAGTCTTGTTCTGTCACCCAGGCTAGAGTGCAGTGGTTCAATCTCTGCTCACTGCAACCTCCACCTCCCAGGTTCAAGTGATTTCCCTGCCTCAGCCTCCTGAGTAGCTAGAACTACAGGTGCGTGCCACCACACCCTGCTAATTTTTGTATTTTTAGTAGAGACAGGGTTTCCCCATGTTGGCCAGGCTGGTCTCGAACCCCTGACCTCTGGTGATCCATCCGCCTCAGCCTCTCAAAGAGCTGGGATTACAGGGAAGGTTTTTGTCTTCTTGGCATCACACATATGGATGACAACACAGACACTGAATTCTAAGGCAAGTCATTTCTCTGAAGATTGCCACATACCAAGCCCCGGGGACAAAGCTTCAAGGGAAGGAAACACCAGCCTTGGGGCCACAGGGCCCCCCGCTCCCCAGCATGACCCAGCTTCTTATCCCCAAACCGTCAGGCTTCATTTTATTTTTAAATTTTCAACCTGTAGTTATTCTTTGCTAGTATACAGAAATACAGGGTTCGGGAGGCTGAGGTGGGTGGATCACTTGAGGTCAGGAGTTCAAGACCAGGCTAGCCAACATGGCAAAACCCTGTCTCCACTACGAATAAAAAAAAATTAGCCAGGCATGGTGGCTAGTGCCTGTAATCCCACCCAGCTACTCTGGAGGCTGAGACAAGAGAATCGCTTGAACCCCAGAAGCAGAGGTTGCAGTGAGCTGAGATCGCACCACTGCACTCCAGCCTGGGCGACAGCAAGACTCCATCTTAAAAAAAAAAAAAGCCCACCAAAACCAAAACAAACCGACAAACAAAAAAGAAATACAGTGGACTTTTTTTTCTTTTTAAGCAGAATCTTGCTCTGTTGCCAGGCTGGAGTGCAGTGGCACAATCTCAGCTCACTGCAACCTCCGCCCGCCAGGTTCAAGCGATTCTCCTGCCTCAGCCTCCCGAGTAGCTGGGACTACAGGTGCACGCCACCACGCCCAGCTAATTTTTTTGCATTTTCAGTGGAGACGGGGTTTCACCGAGTTGGCCAGGATGGTCTTGATCTCTTGACCTTATGATCTGCCTGCCTCAGCCTCCCAAAGTGCTAGGATTACAGGGGTGAGCCACCTCACCCAGCCTGGATTTTTAATATATTGATCTTGTATCCTGCAATTTTACTAAACTTATTAGTTTTAGTGCCTTTTTTGTAGACACTAATGTTTTCTACAGAGACAATCATGTCATCAGCAAAGGAACACACTTCACTTCTTCCTTTCCAAGCAGGAAGCCTATTTCTTTTCATGCCTCATTGCGTGGAGTAGGGTCCCCCACTGCAGTATTGAGTGGAATTGAGAAGAGCAAGGATTCTTTTGTTTTTGATCTGGGGGAAATAATCTATTCTTTCACTGTGAAATGTGATGTTAGACATAGGTTTTTCACCTGTATCACACATTGATCATCTTTAACAATTTGAGGAAATTTCATTCCCTGTTTGCTGAGATTTCTTTTTTTAATCAGGAATGGATGACGAATTTTGTCAAAAATGTTTCTGTGACTATTGAGATGATCATAAGTGGTTTTTAAAAATGTTGTCAGCTGGGCCCAGTGGCTCATGCCTGTAATCCCAGCACTTTGGGAGGCCGAGGTGGACAGATCACCTGAGGTCAGGAGTTCCAGACCAGCCTGGCCAACATGGTGAAACCCCATTTCTACTAAAAGTACAAAATTAGCCGGGTGTGGTGGCTCGAACCTGTAATCCCAGCTACTCAGGAGGCTGAGGCAGGAGAATCTCTTGAACCTGGGAGGCATAGGTCTCAGTACGCCAACATCACACCATTGCACTCCAGCCTGGACAACAGAGTAAAACTCTGTCTCAAAAAGAAAAAATTGCAGACATGATGAATGACAGCGGTTGATTTTCTCATGTTAAGCCAGCCTTGCATGTGTGGAACAAACTGCTGCGGTCATCATCTTTCCCGCTGCCAGTGGAGTCACCTCCTAACATTTTGTTTAGAGTCTTTATTGCTCTGCAGTTGCGTCTTCTTGTAAGGTCTGTGTCAGGTTTTGGTGCCCGAGAGTGAGTTCTGAAGGATCCCTACATCTTCAGCTTTCTGGAAGCATCAGCAGAACCCACACTCTTTCATCATTAAGTATTTGGTTTCATTATTTTCTTTACTGCTCTTCTGCTTTCCACTGCCTAGGTTTCCACTCTGATTTTATTTTTCTTCTTTTTATTTTGGGTGTCATTTCTTCTTTCTCTAGTTCTTTCAGGTGGAAGCTAAGGTCACTGATTTGAGATCGTTCTTCTTTTCTAGGTTAGGAGTTGAGTGCTGCAAATTTCCCCCAAAATGCTGCTTTAGAAGCATCTAAGAGGTTTTTATATGTTGTCTTTTTCTTTTTTTGTAGTTGAGAGGTCTTATTTTTTTTAGCACCTACTATGCCGTGAATTCATAACGAGTAGGTCCCAGCAGCTCAGGCTCCTTCCCGTTGGTTCTCACAGTGCGCTTTTCTGGGTGGAGCAGCCTGGGGCTGGTGCTTCACTGAACCGGAACCTTTCTCTTTGGCTTCCTTTTCTCATCATTTTCCTTCACGTGTTTCAGGAAGCAGTCTCGGCTCTTACAGTGCCTAACATGCTTGATATGCACGTTGATTCTCTTGGCAGGAATCTTGCCCTTAACTTGTTCATTTTCAACAATGACAGCCGCACGCTGGGGAAAACTGTCAACTCTTCTAGCTTTGCCGTGGGAACACCTGTGGGCTTCCTTTACAAACA
This sequence comes from Cacajao melanocephalus, assembly GCA_963573385.1. Classification (NCBI taxonomy): domain Eukaryota; kingdom Metazoa; phylum Chordata; class Mammalia; order Primates; family Pitheciidae; genus Cacajao; species Cacajao melanocephalus. Next base: position 10,814 of record CAUYLG010073709.1, on the reverse strand, counting down.
GTTCCCTTCATGTCTATGGTATCACCTTTCTTATAGATTTGCATATATGCGGCCAAAGGAACAACTCTATGTTTTTTTTTGTTTTGTTTTGAGACGGAGTCTTGCTCTGTCACTCAGGCTGGAGTGCAGTGGCGTGATCTTGGCTCACTGCAACCTCTGCCTCCAGGTTCAAGCGATTCTCCTGCCTCAGCCTCCCCAGTAGCTGTGAATACAGGAGCCTGCCACCATGCCCAGCTACTTTTTGTATTTTTAGTAGAGACTGGGTTTCACCTTGTTGGCCAGGCTGGTCTCAAACTCCCGACCTCGTGATCCGCCCACCTCAGCCTGCTGAAGTGCTGGAATTACAGGCGTAAGCCATTGAGCCCAGCGAAAATATCTTACATAATTACCACAGTTACTATTTATGATATCTTTATTCCTTTGGTGCCCTTTTCATCTGTTACTATTTTCCTTCCTGCCATGAGGACTTTCTTTAACATCCTTTGATATGTGGGTCTTCTGGTGAAAATTCTTCCAGCTTTTGTCTGCGAAAGAAACCTTTATCCTTAATTTGGAAAGGTGTTTTTTACATGGTATAGAATTTTCTCTTTATCATTGGTTTTTAAGCAAATTGATTATGATATGCCTTGGGGTCATTTTCTTCATGCTTCTTATATTTAGCACTCATATATTTTCTTGGATCTGTAACTTCTGTAGTTTCATCAAGTTTGGAAAATTCCTATCATTAGAGTTTTTAAAATTTTTTTAAATTCAGTCTCCATAGAGACTGTCAAAAATTGCCAATGCCGACTATATTTCAAGTCGTCAAGGCGGGGTATTGGAAAAATTTTCAATTAGCAATAATCGCGCCTTGGATAAACCTCATTGGCTATGATACTGCCACTGCGCAAAGCTGAGTTTTTAAAATTTCTTCCTTTCCTTCAGGGACTCCAGTTATACATATGTGAGGTCACTTGTGGTTGTCCCACAGATCACTGATGCTTTGTTCATCATTGTCATCATCATCATCACCATCATTTCTCTGCTTCTTTTTGGATAGTTTCTATTGCTGTGTACCCCAGCACCTCTCCCTCTCTCCCCACCCCCACCTCTGCAGTGCCTAATCTGCTGTTAATACTATCTGATGTATTTTTCAGTCAGACATTGTGGTTTTCAGCTCTAGAAGTTGGATTTGGGTTTTTAAATATATATCCTTTGTCTATACTTAACTTTTGAATGTATGGAATACAGTAATAATTGTATTAGTGTTCTTGTCTACTTTTTTTTTGAGCCACAGTCTCCTTCTGTCACCCAGGCTGGAGTACAGTGGCATGATTTCAGCTCACTGCAACCTCCGCCTCCTGGGTTCAATCAATTCTCCTGCCTCAGCCTCCTGAGTAGCCAGGATTACAGGCATGCACCACTATGCCCAGCTAATTTTTGTATTTTTGGTAGAAATGGGGTTTCACCATGTTGGCCAGGCTGGTCTCAAATTCCTGACCTCAAGTGATCTGCCTGCTTTGGCCTCCTAAGCTGCTGGGATTACAGGCATGAGCCACCGCGCCCAGCCTCTTGTCTACTAATTCTGTGTATCAATATTGTGTTAGTTTTGGCCAGATGCAATAGCTCACACCTGTAATCCCGCCACTTTGGGAGGTCGAGGTGGGTAGATCCCTTTGGCCAGATGCAATAGCTCACACCTGTAATCCTGGCACTTTGGGAGGTCAAGGTCGGTAGATCCCTTTGGCCAGATGCAATAGCTCACACCTGTAATCCCGGCACTTTGGGAGGTCAAGGTGGGTAGATGCCTTGAGCCCAGGCATTCAAGAGCAGCCTGGGCGACGTGGTGAAATCTTGGTCTCTACAAAAAATACAAATATTAGCTGGGTGTGGTGGTGCATACCTGTGGAGGGAGAATGACTTGAGCCCAGGAGGCAGAGGTTGCAGTGAGCTGAGATCGCACACTCTAGCCTGAATGACAAAAGTGAGACCCTGTCTCAAAAAAACAAACTTGTGTTAGTTTTAATTGATTTTTCTCCAAATTAGGGTTGTTTTTTCCCTGATTCTTTGCATGGCTTGTAGTTTTTTACTGGATGTCAGACATTGTGAATTTTAACCTGTTGTGTGCTGGGAGAAAAAACATTTTCTTTATTCCCACAAATATTCTTGAGCCTTTTCCTGGCATACAGTTAAGTTTCTTGGAGACAACTTAGTCTTACTGGTCTTGCTTTTTTGATTTGTTAGAAAGGAACAGAGCAATGCTCAGTCTAAGATTAATTCTCCCCTTCTAGTGAGGCAGACTCTTCTATGTGCTGTACCCAGTACCTTTTGAGTCATGAGGTTCTCAGTCTGGCTGCGAACAGGGGCTAGTCCCAAGCTTGTGTGAGTCCAAGCTACACTCCTTCAAATTCTTTAAATTTTTTTTGAGACAGAGTCACACCCTGTCACCAGGCTGGAGTGCAGTGGCGTGATCTCGGCTCACTGCAGCCTCTGCCTTCTGGGTTCAAGCGATTCTCCTGCCTCAGCCTCCCAAGTAGCTGGGACTACAGGCACGTGCCACCACACCCAGCTAATTTTTATATTCTTAGTAGAGATGGGGTTTCACCATGTTGGCCAGGCTGGTCTTGATCTCTTGACCTCATGATCCACCCGCCTCAGCCTCCCAAAGTGCTGGGATTACAGGCATGAGCCACCTCACCTGGCTTTCTTTTCTTTTGGAGTCTCGCTCTGTTGCCCAGGCTGAAGTGCAATGAAGTGATCTCTGCTCACTGTAACCTCCACCTCCTGGGTTCAAGTGATTCTCCTGCCTCAGCCTCCTGAGTAGCTGGGATTACAGGCACCCACCACCACGCTTGGCTAATTTTTTATTTTTTAATTTTATTTTTTAAAGACGGGGTTTTACCGTGTTGGTCAGGCTGGTCTTGAACTCCCGACCTCAGGTGATCTGCCCACCTTGGCCTCCAAAGTGCTTGGATTACAGGCGTGAGCCACCACGCCCGGCAGCTTGGCTAATTTTTGTATTTTTAGTAGAGACAGGATTTCACTGTGTTGGCCAGGCTGGTCTTGAACTCCTGATCTCAGTTGATCTTCCTGCCTCAGCCTCCCAAAGTGCTGGGATTATAGGCCTGAGTTACTGTGCCCGGCCCACTCCCTCAAATTTTTCTGGTGCTTCCCTCACACACAAGTGTTTATGAATACTCCGAGTATCCACAAAGTGAATATTCCCCAGAGTTCTCTCTCTGCATTATCCTCTCCCCTCTCATACTCAGTCATGAAGCCCCCGCTGCCAGGGTGCTCCATCCAGCTCCTCAGCTCAGCGAGTGTGCCAAGCTCCACATGGGACGCCACCCCCACCACTGCCTGGGAACACCCCCAAGATAGTGGGGCATTTGCAGAGCTCCCCGGATGTTCCCCGTCTCCCAGGACTCACCGTGCTTCCCTTCCTCACGTCCACTGTCTTGAAACGGTTGCTTGCGGTTAGAAGCCTCCAGTGGGTTACACGCTGTGGAGAACTGGCCTGAAGCTCATCAGAGGCTGAAGTGGAGTGTCTCATTATCACAGGAGGGAGGCTGGGACTGGCTGCCCCTGCCATTCTTTTGCTTCTCCCTTAGTCCCTGGTTACCCTCATTCCTTACTCTCCTGCCTCAGCAGCGTGCTGCATTCAGTGTGGGCTCCGCTGAGCAGCAGCTGCACTGTCTCTCCCACAGCATGTGGGTCCCATGCCTCCGTGGCCATGCTTCTGTAAAGAAGGTGGCAATCCTCCTGTGGAATGGCGGGGTTGCCAGGCTCCGTGGCTCACGTGAAGTTCTGCTCTGAGTCCTACCTGCAAACCTGGCTGAGTAAAGGCAGCAAAATTGCTCAGCCCCCAGTGCCCAAAATGATACCCCAGCTCCACCTTGCCTAGGTCTGGTGAGACTGCCGGCAATGGCGTTTGGTCTTAAAGCCAAAGGCCCTGGGGGCAAGTCCTGCCTGTGACGATGCAGCTACCTCCCTTGGAAGGAGGCCTGGGCTGCAGCAACCTTGGAGTCTTGCCCCAGGTGCCCCAGCAAACCTGTGTTGGCTTTTTCTGCTGTTTATCTCTGAGCAGAGCTTGCCAGCAAGGCGGGGTAGGCCCCATGCCCCCTTGCTGGCCAGGCGGGGCCACAGCTTTCACCGCTCTGACGCAGACTGGTGTGCCGTCTGCTCCCGTGACCTGGGCCCACCCCTGGGGTACCACTGCCATTTCAGAGTGTGTCTCAGGTGGGTTCCCCACATGCCAGGGGGCTTGCTCCCCAGTTGGCTTGGGGTGAGATAGCAAAGACCACCCAGGAAAAGAGTTTGCAGCCCCCGGGCTCTCCCCCTTCACGGAACCACCCACAAAGCCTTTCCAAGCACCGGGAAGTCAAGGCCTCAAGCTCCTTCTCCCTCCCCAGGGAACATTTTTAACAGCTTCTGCCGGCCACGCCCCGTGTCCATGTCCAGGTCAGTCCTGAAGGCCCTGACCCCCTCCACTGCCATGCAGTGTGTCGCCCCTGACGGCTGCTCGCTGCTCCTGCGTGTATGCGCCTCCATCACCCTGCATGGTGAGAGGCGGCCTCGAGGGTGGGAGTGACACCTGGAGGTCAAGCTGTGGGCCCAGGTGCCTTTTATTCCCGTCAAACCCTGGGCGGCCTGGTGGGGAGGGGCCATTGCTTACCGCACTTCACAGAGAGAAGGTGGAGGAACGGGGTCCCACGCCCCATCCAGAGCCAGGGGTAGCCTTGCTCTGACACACCCTGTGGGCCCTTCGTCCACCCAGAGCACCTGCAGGGTCTGGAGGCCTGCACCACAAGCCTGGACACCCAGAAGACGCAGTGTCAGAGCGTGTGGGTGGCCAGGGCCTCCCATCAGCAGCAGGTGGGGCAGCAGGTGAGGCCAGGGCTGGGCTCTAACGTGGCAGTTCATCCCGGGGCTCTGCCACCCAAGTCCTGAAGACTGGGTGCCCCTCCTCCTGGGTACCATCCCTTGCCCTGGGCTCGAGCCATGCACGTGGACTTGGCTGGGTTGGGTGGGCAGTGCCACTGGGTCACCTGCTCACACCTGCACCTGCTCAGCTCCAGGTGCATTTTGGCTGCTTTGAGGTGAGCGTGGCCCAGCACCTCTATGTCACCCTGAGAACCATCCCTCATTTCTGCGGGGTCCAGCTGGGCCAGAGGCACCTCGTGGAAGGTAGAATCCCCAGGGCCTCCCTGAACACAGCTGCCGTTCAGCCTCCAGGGCCTGGCCTGGGGTGGGACTTGCCCAGGGCAGATCCCTGCAAGGCCTTTGGCTTAATTCGAGGTCGAGGTCGAGGTCGTATTGCAGAGGCACAGGGCGGGCGAGGCGGGGCGGGGGTGTGGTGCCCTGCGAGCAGAGCAGCCCGCACCCCGCCATTGCCTCTGGGTTTTGCAGGCTGCGGAGAGGAGGACGTGGGGAGGAGCCTGCCCGACTGCCTCGGTGAGTTCCCCTTCGACGCCCCTGGGAAGACCCCCGGACGCTGCGACAGGCTTCCTCTCCCTGGGGTCTTCTGCCCACTTGGGAAATCCTAGAGGGTCCTCAGGTGGGCGACTCCCAAACGCCTGAACCAAGCAGGAGACGTCACGTCGGGGCTCTCGGGACAGACAGAGCCTCGCGTCGGTGACCGCTGGTCCGAGCACGACCCCAACTTGCCGCCCTCCTGCAGCCGAGAAGCTCAGCTACTGGGTGGACCGGAGGCGCAAGGTGATTCTGGTGCAGGTGCCCAGGGCGTCAGGAAGCCCCGACTACTTCGTGCGGCTCTGCATCAAGCTGTTCACCTGCAAGGACGCCGGCGCCCCCGTGCTAGTGAGCGCCCCGCGCCCCCCGCCCCCCGCCCCCCGACCATGTCTACGCCCTGCCCCCGCTGAACCCCGGCCCCGCCCCGCGCCCCGCCCCGTTTGCCCAGGCCCCGCCTACCCCAGACCGCCCCGCCCGCCCGCGCGGCCCCTCAGCCGCCCTTCTGGGCTGCAGGTGAATGCGAGTAGCGTCTCCCGGGCCGTCTCTCTGCCCTACAGCCAGGAGCTGCCATGCCTGTGCCTGGAGGTCGGTGGAGGTGTGGCCTGGACTTCGGGGTGGGTGGAGGAACAAAGGGATGAGCGGGCTGTCCTGACCCCAGTCCCTCCCTCCCGCAGGGCTGGTCTGCGACCCCTGACGCCGTGCGGACCCAGATCTGCCCCTTTGAAAACGGCAAGTGTCATGCGATGCCAAGGGGCGGAAGGGTGCCAATGACTGCGGCCAGTCTGACCCCACCGTGAGGCATGACGTGGGGGGATGAGACAAGGGGCAGGCCCGGCCTAAACCCCTGAGCCTGCTTGGAAGGGCCTGTCACTAAGGGAACCTGCGCACGGATGTGGATGTGCACGTGTGTGCAATGTACTTGTGTGCACACGTGGACCAGTTCACCTGGGAAAACCAAGTTTGTCAAGAGGGGCTGTCTGAGGGCTGCCCTGCTCTGGGTTCTGCTCAGTGACGCTGTACACACACACACACACACGTGCACACCCTACCTGTGCACATGCATGCCCATTCCCATGGACATGCACCCATGCACACACACATGCACCCATGCACATACACACCCATACACTGCATAAGCTGGCAAATCCATGCACAGGCATACACATACACATGCACATGCATCCATGCACACATGTGCACAGACTTGGGTCAGAGCTCACAGACCATAGGAGGACTGCTCTGGACCCTGGCCCAGTGGTCACTGGAGTGGGTGCTAGACCCCATGGGCCCACTGGCAGCTGGAGTAGGGCCCAACTGACCTATGTTTGGGGGAGGGTCCCTGCAGACACTGAGGCCCTGGAGGTGTTGTGGGACACAGTCTACTACCAACCCGGGAGCCAGACACTGAGCTGGGAGCCTGCCTGCCCTGTGAGTGGCCAAGTGAGCCTGTGCTGGCGCCCGGGGCCCGGGGCCAGCTGCCATAAGCTGCAGCACTCCAGCCAGCTGGCGCATCGCAGAGTGAGTGCCCGCATGGCAGGGATGGGGGTGGGCGTGGATGCCACAGCCTAACCTGAGTCCTCCTCAGGTGCAGTACCCGCTGGTGGACACCCAGCCCCAGCTCTGCCTGAAGGTGAGGGGTTGCTGCGGCCCACCAGTGCCCTGCTTGGAGATGGGCCAGGGGCATCAGTGCAGGGAGTAGGGCAGGGGCCCTTGCCCAGCCCTGGAGCCCAGCCTCTCGGCCATCCCTCAGAGCCCCCTCCTGGTCTGACAGTGGGTGAGCTAAGGGCCCAAGAAGGAGAACTGGGCCCAGAGCACCCTGAAGTTGACCCAGCCTGTCTCTGCCCTGCACACACTGCACCCACCCACACTCCTCACCCTGCTTTGCAGTTCTCCACCAGCTGGGGGTCCTGGGTGCGGTGCCCTTTCAAACAGCGTCACTTCCCAAGTAAGTTCTCCATGGGGCCTGTGCAGCGTGGACATGGCATGGAACACCCTTCACTTCACTCTGTTTTGGATGGGGAGGTGGGACAACAGAGTTCGGGGCCAGTGTGGGGCCCAGTGGGAGGGGGAGGTACAGTGGGTGGGTGCCGGGCCCACCAGGGAAGGAAGGGAGGCGGTGGGTGCTGGGCCAGATGGGGTCTCACCCTTCACGCCCCGCAGCCTGGAAGATGACCATCCAGCCTTCGCCCAGGCAGGGCCACCTCCGGGCCACCTTCTTCTCGTCCAGCCCCGCCTACTTCCAGGTGCACCTGTGTCACAGGAGGAGGTCACAGCTCCCAGCCTGCCAACCCGCATTCCAGGCCAGCCCACTTCCTCCAGCCTCAGTGAGCTGGGTGGGTGGGCCTCTATCCTGGGGAGGTAGGGGTGGGTGGCAGGACCCCATCACTTCCCCGGGGGACCCCACCCAGGCCCTGTGCCCACCCAGGGTCTAGCCTACCTGGCAGGGAGGGGTGGGGGAGCCTGCTTTGTAGGTGCTGAGAGGATATGGGATAAGGACAGGCTCCTGGTCCACCCTTCCTCCCATTGCCTGTGACCTGTCCTCCCCCACCCAGGCTGACCTCGAAGCTGCCCCTGCCATTGCCTTCGTGGACCTTCCCAGGGAGGAGGCCTGTGCCCCAGGCATCTGCATCCAGGTAGGTGTCGCTGCTGCGCCCAGCCCCTACCCATCTCCTCCACTGCAGGACCTCAGTTCACATCCCCCCCCACTTCCCATCCCCCATACCTCGGGGAAGCAGGAGCAGGAGGCCGTGTTTATGAGCTGCCTCATGCCTGCAGGACCTCCGTTTACCAACCCCCCCACCACACTCCATCCCCCATACATCGGGGAAGCAGGAGGCCATGCTGAAGAGCTGCCTTATGCCTGCAGGGCTGGAGGACCGATGTGCACTTCTCCGTCCCACAGCAGCTCTGCAACCTCCACGCCAGGGGGTGCCCAGCTTTCAGGGGCCGAAGGGGGTCGAAGACTGGACTCAGGCAGTCCCAGCCTCCCTCGGCAGGCTGGGCGTGGCGAGCACTGAACAGGAGACTGGGTGGGGGAGATGGGGAGACCACCGGGCCCTGAGTCAGGCTTCTGCACCGAGCCGAGGCCTGCACCCACCACTGCCCTCCAGCCTCGAAGTTCCCTCTACCACACACCGCTGGCCTCCCAAACGCCCTCCCTGGCCTCACTCCATCACTGGCCTGGCCTCCTACTCCCTGGGGGTCCACCTCCCCTGATCAGAACTCTGGTTCCAGTGGCAAGTGACTTGGGATGCCCCTCAGCCCACCAGCCACCGAGGCTCAGGCTCCCAGGACCCAGGGCACATCAGGACAGGACTCTGCCCAGTGGACAGAACTAAGCATGTGTGTCCTAGGTGTGGTCAGGAGCGTGGCTCTGCCTTGGAGTCCAGGAAGGGTCAAAGCTGGCACTCCCACCTGCCCCTGCTCCCCGTGAGCTCAAGAGCTCCCCTAGCTTTGGGTGGGATGAACTGCAAGAGCCACAGAGGTGGGAGGGGTGGGCAGGGGTGGATAGGACAGCTAGGCGCCCAGGGCCCCTGCAGACCCTTTCTATGGAGCACCAGCGGGCCAGGCAGGGGTCTCTGGAATGTCCCCTCAGCTCAGCCGAGCCACAGCCATTTCAGGGCAGCCTGCAGCCTGCTGCCCCCAGGACATGCCCAGGGCCATGGCAGGACCCGCAGACCTTTATTTCCCCCTTCTCCCAGCAGGACTTTTTGGCCAAGCCTGGGTCCCCCTCCCCAGCAAAGGTCACCTCCAGCAGATCACAGACCAAAGGGGTGATGGCCCCCTGCTGGTCAAGTGTCCCTGGGGCTGGATCAGGCCTGTGCTATGCTGGGAAGTCCATGGTCCCAGAGACCAGCCCTTGAGGCAGCAGAAGGGCTGGGCCTGGCTCAAGTGGGGGAATCTTGGCAGACCTGGGGGCACACATGCTGCTCTCGGGGTCAGGGTGGACCCCTCCTTCACTTGTCTGCTAAGGGTCCCTGCAGCTAGGAGGCTGACGTCCACAGCCACTGCCCTCCAGGACTGGGAAGCCCCTCCCCTTCCCCACATTGTCTCAGCCTCCCACAGTGTGGGCAGGGCTGAGGGGGTGCCCCACATCTCTCTCCAGCTGTACTCACCCCCCGGGACCACAGCCTGAGGCCAGGAATCTCCTCATGAACAAGTAGGTGCCAGCGCCACACGGCTGGGGGGCAGGCAGGAGGCCAAGGCACAGTCCCGGACAGCTGAGTCAGGCTCCGTCAGAATGCGGGTGGTCTCACCTGACTGTGGGGCCCAGGCACCTGCTGGCTGTCCTGGGGCTGCAGCTCACAGGCCCTCAGCGGCCAGCCCCGGGGCTCCGGGTCACATAGAAGACCTTCAGCCCTTTCCTGGGTCCCATGGGAACAGCAGGACCTGGGTGGGCTGCCCCTTCCCCAGATGGCCAAGGTGCTGGCCCTGCCATGCTGGACCCCAGCCTCCCTCTCAGACAACTCATGGTCATGGCCATGGTCCCTGGCCCTGAAATCAAGGTCCTGGAAGCCTGGCAGCTGCCCAGAGCCTCCCCAGTGCTCCAAGGTGCAGGATGCAACCCACCCTTCCTGTAGCTGACCAGGCCCAAGGTGGTCAATGTGGGTAACCCCCAACATGGGCACTGAGGAAGGAGAGCTGTGCAAACCCCAGGCACAATTAGTGCCTGAAGAATATCTTAGTTCATAGTGTTACTACTCAGCTATTTCCTTTATATAATCCCTTATATATAATCATATATTAGTTTATAGAATAAGTGCCTGAAGCATAACTTCCTGCTTACATATATCTAGCTTATATAATCATACTTAGTACTTATACCTAGCATACCTTAGTTGCATATAATATTTCTATATAATCATATAGGTATTGTAGTCGGAGCTGTACCAACACATTTACTGCTGACTTATAGAATCCTTCTATATAACCATATAGTAGTTTGTAGTAGGAGGAATGCCTACAGCAGTCACAGAACAGAAGCAGCACATGGGAAAACAGCCAGACCAGGACAAGAACCAAAGACCCAGGCGGTGGCGTCCCTGCCCGAAAGGGCATACGCTGCATGGCAGGCTTGGAGCAAAAGCCTCTCCTCCTGAGAAAGGAGCTGTAGTACCTTGCATCCAGTTCCTGCGGAAAGTAGGCCTCAGGCCTGAGATCCTGGAAGTAACCGAAGGAGAAGAACCCCTCTGGTGTGGCCAGTCATGGAGGCTGTACACCCCGTCAGTCTTTTCTCGCTTCTGTGCTAGCTCAAATCATCCTCCCATAAATATCTTAAGAGAAGAGCACAGGTCTGTCAGCTCCCACTGCATTGGCTTACAGTATCCTTCTATTAGAAATCCTTTGAAGTCTCCAGCCCCCAG